>JACEHZ010000083.1:1630000-1872856 GCA_017893485.1 Hemerocallis citrina | reverse complement strand
TATGAAACAGGGTTGAAACATCATTAATTAATTCTGAGAAAATTAGAGAATATTCTCTAGGGTGTCCAGTAATAGCATGTAAAATTTCAAGTCATTTACTTACTGGTAGCATAGTTAAAATAAATTGTAAACCAAAATGGTGCAGCAGTTTTTGTGAATCTGCGACTACCGACACAACAGCAGTAAAACTGCGATATCTCCTAGACCGTAACTCGAAGTTCGAAAATTCTGGATGTTATCGGCAATTAGACACTTAGGGCTACATTTCATGTTCAGGGCTCAAGTTCAGATTTTGGTTTTATAGGAGTCGAAACAGCCAGCCAAGACAGGACAGCAAACAAGTAATACACCTTTTTGCATGAAATGTATCATAACTATATTAGTTGTGAACAAATGTATCGACGAAGGGTTGTGACTCTTAGATCATGTAATATATAAGGAGAAACATGAGATCATCAACGATAAATAAGGATGAATCACATTCACAAACTATTTGCATTATTTTCAAGGAAAGACTTGTACTAAAAAAACGAAATATACAAAAGATACTTGCCTTAGGGTGTAGACGATGAATCCGACGAAAGAGTAACGAAAATGGATCCCGGCGACGAGCACGATCGGCACGGATCTCGATGATGATCAAGGTCAAGATGAAGATCAAGCAAATCCAACAATCGAGATCAAAAATAAAATATATAAGAATTAGAAGAGTACTAAAAGAATAAATATACCATGATTGACAATTGATGAATAAGAACAAAAAGTGGATCAAATGTTTAACTCACCAAGTAGAAGACGAACGAGGCGATCAATGGCCAAGATCAAGTTGATCAACCAGTCGACGGCCGAGATCGAAGATAGGGAAGATGCTGATCAGATCTGGAAATCAAAATCTTGATAATGATCAAGATCACCAAGGCGATCGGACGGTCCAAATCAGATGATGGAGATCAAGATGATCATGATGATGATCGATGCAAATCCAACGGCCAAGATCCACGGATCAAGAAGACGATGATCGTGATTGTGATGAACGATGATCGGACGGCTGAGATGCAATCGGATGGTGATGATCGGATCAGATCGACGATCGGACGGTCCTGGATAACTTGATCAAAACCAATATAACAGCAACCCAAGATGTCACGCCTCGCTTCCCAAAAACATGGAATACGGACGCGTGACGAAGCCCAACGAATGATTTTAACATCATCCATAAGCTGTAGGATCGACTCAGTATCACAACAAGAATATAACCAGATTTATATATGACCAAGCATGCATGAATAATTTATTAAGCAACAGAAAACACTTTAAACCAATAATAATAATATTCAAATAGTTCTCATGTCTGGATCAAGATAAAACTCGGGAGCATAGGCCCGTTACAAGTCTTAAGCAACAACAAATGAAATAAATCAATTACAAAACGAAATAATTAAAGAGAGCTTTCCCAAACAAGGCCTAGAACGTCTGCTCACCGATTCCAGCAGGTAGCACATCTCCAAAGTCTGCTTAATAAATATAAAAGAAAAAAAATAAGGAAAAATAAGAGAAAATGCCCTTAGTGCAAGCTATGGCCACAAATAGTAAAAACGAGTACTTAAGTAATGGAAAACAAGAATTGGAATCAAGAATATAACAGGGATACAACAAGTAGTGGAAAAACTAAGAACTAGCTAGCAAGAGGGACATCTTAGTAAACAGGTTGGATAACAAATACTAATGGTGAAACAAGTAACAAGTGAACCTGTAGGAGTATCTAACATCAAGTGACAAGTGTCAAGTCTAGTGTCATGTAACAAGTGTCAAGTCTAGTGTCAGGTATCAAGTCTCGAGTAACAAGTTGTCAAGTATAATTATCAAGTGAACAAGTATCAAGTTCAAGTTTCACGTATCAAGTTTCATGTATCAAGTTCCAAGTATCAAGTAGTCAAGTATCGTGTTAGCATGTAACATGTTGTCTTGTAGTTATTACTATCTAGGTAGCACTTCATGCATCCATACTTTTACTACATGGTTGCTACTGTCAATACAATTTTGTTTAGGCCTAGTAATGGAGTCTATAGGGCGGCGTACTCTGGTATCAAGTATCAAGCAAGCACGGTTTATGAATACGAAAATAAATAACAGATTCACGAAGCAAGTTCGTGAATACTAACAGGTTCAAGACCCACACAGTGGGTTCATGAATACAACAGGTTCATGAACCGAATACTGGGAAACACGGGCCTCCTTCCGAGTACACTTACCTATATTGTCCACCACTATGATCTTTCCCTTAACCCCGGCTTGTTACTTTTATAAATTCTTATCAAACAAGCATGCAAGTGTGTGAAACAAGTCAAGAAGTCATAATCACGAACAGGGTTGAAACATTACTAATTAATTCTGAGAAAAATTAGGGATGCCCTATAGGGTGTCCAGTAACCGCATATAAAATTTTAAGTCGAAATCTTGCTGGTAACATAGTTAAATTAATTCACAAAGTAAAGGTGTGCAACAGTTTTGCGAATTTGCGTCTACCGACACAGCTGCAGTAAAACTGCAATAACTCCTAGACCGTAACTCCGAATTCAAAAATTCTAGAGGCTATCGACATCTAGACATCTAGAGATACATTTACTGTTCAGGGATCGGGTTCAGATTCTGATGTTAAAGGGGTCAAAACAGCATAGCAAGGTTCAGGACAGCAACATGTGGGAATATCTTACTAGTATAAGTTACATGAAATTTTGTTATTATGCGTCTAGGTTAATGTATGATATAAGTACGGGGTAATGGTTATCACAACAGCAAGCAATATTTATTTTTCAACTCTAGTAGGTGCAAGTTCATCACATACAAGATATAACATATGTCCACAAATCTAGGATTCCTTAATTTCATGTGTTCATGTGTTCAGGGGGTAAAATGAGTCCAAGTAGTTGTAATATAATACAATGAATTTATTGTGACTCTTAAGATTATGAAATTGCGGAGGTTTAATATTTGATCAACAACGACAGTCAAGGAGGAGTCACAATTTCTAACTATTGCAGTATTTTCAAGGAATGCTTGTACTAGAACAAAAATGTGTACAAGAGAAATACTTGCCTTGATTGGATGAGGGCGATTAGATCCGATAATTGAAGAAAATGGAATCGAAAAATCCCGGGCGAAATCTCCCAAAAGTACGTGCGAAGACCGTGCGAAGAATCAACAGCAAAGAGGTGAATCCCCCACACCAGATCCCGCCAGAACAGCAAACAGCGGTTCGGGATCGGCTGTGCCAAAACACAGGACAGCGAACCAAACCAATCAGATCCCTTCCTTACACCGGATCGGGGCCAGAACAGCGTGTACCCTTTCCAGATCTGCTGTGGGTGAACACGAAACAGCCAAACGAACCAGTGGATGTTCGTCTTCTTCCTTACTTCGGCAGTGAGCGGGAGAGTGACGGCGCAGGGCTGGCGACGACTACGGCGACGGCTGGCGGCGGCATTAGCGGCGTGACGTCGAGAAGTGACGCAGCGACAGGGTGGCGACGGCGGATTGGCACGTGCTCTGTTCTGGGTTCAAGAACAGGGGAGGAGGAGAACGGGGATTGGGTTCAGGGGTGTTGGCGATGATACGGAGATGGAGAGGAGAGGGAGGAGGTGATGATGGGGACGAGAGGCGATGGGTAAAGGCGTCGAGGTGGCGAGGATGGTGGAGGGTTGGGAGTTTGGGTAATGGCGAATAGGTGATGAAGACGGAGTGGTGGTGAGTTCTGTGGGGATGATGGTGGATGTTGGCGATGCGAGGGGTCAATGGCGGAGGTCGAGGTGAGGCAAGGTTGATGGTTTTCGATCGAGGGGGAAGACGAAGGCGAGAGGTGACTAACGATGGAAATGGTGGAGTGGGTGCGAGGTCGAAGAAGATGGTGGTTGGGTAAGGGCAAATGGGTAGGAGGAAGAAGATGGAGTGGGTTCGGCGATGGGTGCGGTGTTGGAGACGAGGTGGTTTGGTAGTGGCAGGGGAGTCGCAATGGTGAAGGGGAATGGAGATGGGGGTATTGGGTGCGGGTGAGTGGAGAAAGGAGACGATGCAGAAGAAGGGGAGCGGCAGATTAGTTAGGTTTATACAGTATTCTAGGTTAGGGTTAGGGTTAGGGGTGTTAAGGGTTTATATAGCTAGGGTTTTGGTTTAACGGGTTTTAGGGTATCCGATTCGAGTGGGATCCAACTAGGGAATTGGTCAAAATGTATTAAAGTGGAGAATAAAGAGATGAATGACATAGAACAGCTCATCCTTCATGAAGAACGGCACAAAAGAGCAGGATGGACATACAATTGAATTAAGCATAGGCACCCAAAAAAATTGAGTTGAAACAAAATAATGATTTTTTTTATTCGAACGAAATAAAATACAGGATCTCAAATTAATAAAAGAGTACAGTGGGGCAAAATACAGTATAAAAATACAAATACGAGAAATAGGAGTTACACAAGATCAAGATGATGATGAAGCAATCCAACAGTCCATAATCAAAGACGATGATCAAGATGATCAAGGGGAAATGGACGGCCACCAATCAAGCCATGATCAAACCAACATCAAACAGCAATGTTGGCTCTGCGATGCTCAACCATGGGCGGCGACGGAGTAGACGACCGGCGGGGGAGTGACGGGCTGGCGCTCAGGAGGAGCAGAACGGCGCTAGCTGCCGCGACAGGAGCACAGGGTAGGGGACAGGGCGGTGCACGGCGGCGGTGCGGTGCAGCATCGCGACAGGAGGTCACAAGTAAGGAGGCACAGGCGGGCGGAGCGTGCTGCTGCAGTCGAAGGAAATGGTGCCGACACTACAGCTACAGAGGTGGGAGAGTCGACTAGGGGGGTCGCGCTGTCGACTAGCTGCCGAGGTCGCAGCACAGGAGGAGGAGAGAGAGAGAGAAGGGGGTGGTCGACTGATGGAGGTAGACGAGGGCGGCGCCGCACTAGAAGAGAGGACAGGATCGCAGCACTGCAAGGATCTGGCGCGACACCGAAGTGCTGGCAGAGCACCAGGGGGGGAGGGGTCGGCTTGGTGGCTGTGGTCGTCTGCTGGCGCTCAGGAGGAGCGGAATGACGCGGGATGGGGAGGAGATCTGGGTTTAGTGCAGGTCGGGAGAAGGGATGGAGAGAGAGATAGCGGGATGAAGGTGAAGAGGCGGTTGGGTGTTTTGGGTTAAAACAGTAGGGGTAGGGTGGGGTTTCTAGGGTTAGGGTTATTAAATAGGGTAGGTTTATGTAAATGGGTTTGGGTAGTGGATATCGGGTCCATTAGGGAATTTGGGTTTTGGGTTATTAAAATCTATAGGGTTTAAAATCCAATAAAATAAATAATAGGATTGGGTTTAATTAAAAGATCCAATAGGAGATTTTTTTTAGCATTATAGGGTTTTGAAATATACATATAAACATACATCAATTCAAATAATAAAATACAATTAAATAAGCATATTCGGGCTTTATAAAAATAATACTAATAATAATAATCATAAGATTTATATAAAAAAATATACATTTATCAAAATAACTCAAACCACAATAACACATTTACATTTAAATTGAGTAAAAATACAAATAACCTATCAATTAGGAACAGAAACTAAAGTATGCCATTATTCGAACAAAATATAGTTTTCGATTAGAAAATGCTTTAATAAAAGATCTGAAACAAATTTTTAAAACAAAGTGAATTTATAATTAGTCAAAATACAGGAAATACTCAAAAAATATGTATTTACGAAAACAGGGCTTACATTAGAATTTGGTTCTCTCCTATATATAGGAGATATTGTACACTGTCATAATCAATCCAATAATCTTTCTTCAATCTCTCTGGTTACATTATCATGGTATCAGGGCACTAACCCTAAATTTGTTTCTCCCTCACTAATCCCTAACAACAACAACTCCAATTATCATCAACTCCGGCTACGACTACCAACAACAACAACAACCGTGGCAACCCCTTCATTGTATTCTACATCAAGAAGAACGAAAATATTACCCTCACCCTCTTCAACAATACCTCGTCAATATCCTCTTCATTGTCTTCTACAACAGCAACAACGACAACAACAACAACATCCACTCATCCCGACCCCGTCGACAGTAGTATCAACTCATCTCGGCGCCACCACCGCTGCAAACCTCACACCCACCTACACCCCTTCCGTCCTACTTCCCTTAACACCTGAAATCCCCCCCTCATCACCAACGACCCCCAACTTTCCAATGCCACCAATACCGAACTCCACTCCCTAGCCACAACACCGTAGCCGCCCCTCCTCCACTGCCTAGCCTCCCCTCACCCCGTAACCGCCATCAACCTTACAACCTAACCCTAACTAGTTCTCCCCAATATAAACCCAAATATCCAAATCCACATTCTGACCTGAAACCCGATTAAAAAAACAAAAAATAATAAAAAACAAAAATAACCCTGAAACATTACCCTTGCTCGACCAGTTGTTCCCAAAAAAAATAAAAGAAAAAGAAAAAAAACTGAAAAATAAAAATCAAACTTGCCCACACCCAACTCCCAAACCCTAACCCAAAAAACCTAACTCAAAAGAACTCCAACCCGACCCTATCCCTAACCCTACCTCTCCTTCCTCTTGCTCCTTTGTTGCAGTCGAGCGCTAATTTTCGTCGCCGTCACCGACCACCACCGTTCGTCATTGTCGTTGCCAAAAAAAAAAAATCAAAACAAAAAGAAATCAAAAAAAGTAAAAAATTGCAAGTACTCATTCTTATCCAATGGAACCTCAGTCTCACAAGTCTCTTTCATTCTCCACCGACTCTCCCGCTGCTACATCTCAAATAGATGCAGCGCCACCATCATCCTGATTTCGGCCTCCTCCCTCCTCCCAGCATCATCCCTAACTCTGCCCCACCTCTTCTTCCGATACCTTCACAAGAGAGGGGATAATGGTAGGAGAGGAAGAGGCTTGATGAACCCATTTGCGGATGGAGAGATTGATGACACCAATGGAGAAAGATTTAATAGCCACCAACTCTTCTAGAACTTTAGAGGAGGGGCAGGAGATGACAACATCGCCGTTCGAACAAGCACTGACTGCCTAAGTCCAGTCCAAGATATTACAAGTGTTGCCAAGGAACGTATCTAAGGAGTAGTTAGAAATGGAACCTCCATTGAAAGAAACAGTCCGATGTAGTCGAGCATGTTCAGCTTAGATGTGATCTTTGGGGATGGAACATAGATAAGGAGGAAGTGAGACTTAACGGCAGTGGGAGGAGAAGGCGTTTGGACCGAAGGGAAGGAAGGAACAATATATGCAATCCGCTGCGAAACAGGGGGAGTGGGCAGTAACTGAGAGTCAGTAGAGAGTTTGGGTTTCTTAGGTTTATGAACTTGGTTATCAGCGAGCTTCGCTTGTAGAGAGGGGAAGTCTAAAGCAGCCAGTACCTGGTCTGAAATAGGAACTCCCATCGAAAGCCCCAGTAATTGTTGTAAAGAAAAGTAGCGATTACGGGAGTGACCCGATTTAAGGCAAAATAAGCACTTCATGATAGAGGAACAGAATGCTTTGAAATGGCCTAGTTGCAAGCAGCGAAATCAAACCAGAGCAGAAGGAAGGGAGGGAGAAGAACTCGGAGAAGGTGAACGGGCAGGAAATCTAGAGTAGGGAATTGGGAAGAGGGACGAGCGCCCTAAAATGTTCTGAGGAACAGACTGAGCTCGAGATGGGCCTCCAAGGGAGCTGCTCACATTACTACTAATATTTTTTTTTTTGAATTTTTTTTAACAACCTCAACCCAGGAGAGGTCCATAGAGCGGCCCAAGCCCAAATGAGAGAACGGGAAGGAATGAGAGAGGAAGACAGTGAAAGGAAAACACTAACTATAGCGATTTACTCACTGAACGAGACTAATCGAAAAAGCCAAACAAAATCACAAGAAAACGTATAGTAAACAAATAGTCAAGAACAATTTGTAATAGAAAAGAACACAATGAAGAGAATCGCCAAATAGGAGCACTGAATAGAAGCAATATAGGAGAGAAAGAGACTAAGCAGACAGCAGAAGGCGGACACCAAGGAAATGGAGTCAGTGATCAGCCTCAGAACGCTGCAGGAGGGCGGCTCACGCTAAAGATCCACTCTCTAACAATGGGAAAAGGGATTAATCGAGCCTAGTCGAAAGGTCCGGATCGATCTCCTGAACGCCACCACTAATCCTCCAGAGAAGACAGGGGGCAAATCACCTACAGGTTGAAACGAGGGAGAATACGAGGAACTCAGTGGCCAGAAGAGGCGGCAGGCTGGACAGAAAGGGGGGAGAAGCGAAGAGAAAGTCTCTGGTCAAAAGATGATATGAGTGTGGAGAGGGGAGGGAGCTGACCAACTTTAATGAAGAGCGGGCAGTGAGAGAGTGATCTTGGAGTCGGGATCTGAGGGGCAAAGGTCGGAGGGAAGATTATTTTTTTAGTATTCAAGATCAATGACGATTAGTCATATTTCACACACACACACACACACACACACACACACACACACACACACACACACACACACACACATATATATATATATATATTAATTTGTGGTACATCATGTACCTGTGATTTTATCCAAATACCCCACAGGGGGGTGCATTTCTGGTACATCACGTACCTGTGGTGCATTTGTGGTACATCACGTACCTGTGATTTTATCCAAATAAGATAACCCCACAGAGGGGTGCATGCAATTTCTTCTAAAAGTCAGATACTCCACCAATCTTGTGTTTATCAATCGACCTCTTAACTTTTGTAATCTATATCGATCAACCTTCCTTGAATCATCTTAGACTATAATTTGTTCATGATGTCTTTCACTAGAATATGCTGTTTGAAGAAATTCGATCTTTTTACTAACATTAAAAATACTTTCACTACACATTCATGGTTGTAATTTACACCTTCAAATTTGTGCTTCATATTCTTCGAATGTATGCTTTATAATCTAAGATTCTAAGGTAATCAAATTAATCAATAAATACTACTCGACAGGTTTATGATGCCGTTTGTTTTTTGGAGGCGTGTGGATGCATCAGGTGTGAGTTCTTACTCGATTTGTATTGGTGGAGGAAGTTTCGGTGCAGACGACCCTCAGCCGGGCTAACGATACGGAAGTGGGCGATAGTGAGGTGGAGGCTGGATGCTCGGCTCGGATCCGAGGTCTCGTGTACCTACAGACGGTCTAGGAACACCGGGGTTGGTCCCGGTAGCAGACCCTCCGACGATCTAGTCAGCTACTGAGAGAGAGTAACAGTAACTAGGGTTTTGAGTGGGAAAAAATCGATTACCTGAACAAGGGGTAGGGGTCTGGTATTTATAGGAGAAGCCAACCGGATCTGGACCCGTTTGGGGCCGAATCTGGACACGGTTGCCCATGGGGCTAAAGCGGTGGAAACCCGGGCGGTATAGGATTGACGTGGCAGAGGCCCAGACGATTTTCAGGCTGACATGGCAGAGGCCCGAGCGGTTTTCCAATGCTGACGTGGTGGATCCGGGTGACCCAGAGGTGCACGTTTCCTGAGGGGATCCTGTGGCCCAGGAGGGGCCACGTCATCCGACCCATATCACAAGCCCCATACTCTTGGAGGGCTGGTTGAACCAGCCGTATAGGAGTGGTCCTTCGCCTCTGTAGAAAGAGCAGGGTGGAGGGTGCGGTGAGAAAGTATGATCTGCTACTTCCAGAAGAGGCCAGGGGGTAGGAGGAAGGGATCCCTTATTGGAGTTAGCGCAGGATGCTAAGCGTAGGAGAGTCGGAGCGATGCTTGCCGAGCCTTAGGGTCGGCAGACGAGCCTTGGGGGTTGGCGGACGATCCTCTCGCTAGTTGGAAGAGCGAGGGGACGTCGAGGTCTGACTGATTGAAGCTCGGTTTGCCCAGCGTCTGGGGTCGGTAGAGGAGCTCCGAGGGTCGGCGCACGATCCTCTTGCTAGTTGGAAGAGCAAGGGGACGTCGAGGTCCGTCCGATTGAAGCTCGGTTTGCCGAGCGTCTGGGGTCGGTGGAGGAGCTCCGAGGGTCGGCAGACGATCCTCTCGCTAGTTGGAAGAGCGAGGGGACATCGAGGTCCGTCCGATTGAAGCTCGGTTTTCTGAGCGTCTGGGGTCGGTAGAGGAGCTCCAAGGGTCGGCAGACGATCCCCTCACTAGTTGGAAGAGCGAGGGGTCGTCGAGGTCTGTCGGGTTGGGGCTCGGTTTGCCGAGCATTTGGGGTCGGCAGACGAGCCCCCCGCTTGGCGGATAGAGGTGGGTTTTTGGGGCTCACGATGCCATCTGAGCTCCGAGCCCCTTGTGAATCGAGGAGGGTGCTTAGGGCTAGCGGTGTCATTCGAGCTCCGAGCCCCCTGTTGAATAGAGGAGGGTTTTTGGGGCTCGCGATGCCATCCGAGCTCTGAGCCCCTTGTGAATCGAGGAGGGTGCTTGGGGCTCGCGGTGTCATCCGAGCTTCGAACCCCCTGTTGAATAGAGGAGGGTGCTTGGGGCTCGCGGTGTCATTCGAGCTCCGAGCCCCTGTTGAATAGAGGAGGGTGCTTAGGGCTCATGGTGTCATCCGAGCTCCGAGCCCCCTGTTGAATAGATGAAGGTGCATGGGGCTCGCGGTGTCATCTGAGCTCTGAGCCCCCTGTTGAATAGATAAGGGTGCTTAGGGCTTGCGGTATCATCCGAGCTCCGAGCCCCCTGTTGAATAGCGGAGGGTGCTTGGGGTTCGCGGTGTCATCCGAGCCCCGAGCCCCCTTTTGAATAGATGAGGGTGCTTGGGGCTCGCGGTGTCATCCGAGCTCCGAGCCTCCTATTGAATAGAGGAGGGTGCTTGGGACTCGCGGGGTCATCCGAGCTCCGAGCCTCCTGTTGAATAGAGGAGGGTGCTTGGGGCTGGTGGTGTCATCTGAGCTCCGAGCCCCCTGCTGAATAGAGAAGGGTGCTTGGGGCTCGCGGTGTCATCAGAGCTCCGAGCCCCCTGTTGATAGGCGATGGCTCTGGGGCTCGCACTTTCATCCGAGGTCCGAGCCCCTGCACCATGGTAGCAGCGACTGAATAATTTCATTTCATTTAATGCTTTTTAGGAGTAGAATTCTTGACGGTTGGCGTTGGTAACCGGCCTCCGAGCCGACCGTGAGATATGTGATGATGTTTGTGGCTTGCGATGCCATTCGAGCGTCGACCCTTCTGTGAAATAGAAAAGGAATTGGCGGCTCGCGATTCCATCCGAGCTCCGAGCTTCCTGAATAATAGAGAAGGGAGTCGTGGCTCGCGATGCCATCCGAGCGTCGACCCTTTTGTGGAATAGAAGAGGAATTTGTGGCTTACGATACCATCCTAGCTCCGAGCTTCCTGAATAATAGAGAAGGGAGTCGTGGCTCGCGATGCCATCCGAGCGTCGACCCTTCTTGACTTGCCGAAAAAAGTTTGTTTGTTGGAAAAAAGCCTGGGGGTAGTTGGGTAATTTCACGCTCACTGCTGACATCATGAGTGCAAGAGTCGAAGTGACTCCAGATCTTAGCGGCTGTTAGATCTTGATGATTTAAGATCCAACGGCCAGATCTAATTGCCGAAATCGAGGAGTCGTTTTCTCCCTATAAATCCCCCTCCCCTTCCTCACTTTTTCTTCATTTCTTTACTCACTTTCCAATTTTTCAAGAAAAGGATCTTACTTGCCGTCGGCGACTTTTTCCGGTGATTGCATGGATAACGCTTCAGGTTAGTATTTCTGCTCAGTAATATCGCGTACTCAGTCCAGATCCGAGGCTAGCTCGTCCGGCCGCTCCACGAAGGAATCCGAGTCAGAGATGTCTTCGTCCCTTAGTAAATATAAGGTCAAGGAGGAGGTCCTGACAGACCCCGGGTCGGATGGTGGTGACGATGTAGCCTTCGTAGTGTTGCCGCTGAGATCCCGAAGGCCGAGGAAGGAGCCTGTGGATGGGGGCGAAGAGGAGGAGGGAGAGGAAGAGGGGGGTGACGAGGATGAGGAGGATCAGGAGGATCAGGACGTCGAAGTTAAGGAGGAAGACGAGGAGGATCAGGATCCTGAGGTTGAGGACGAGGACGAGGAGGATCAGGATCCCGAGGGTGAGGACGAGGACGAGGGGGACCAGGATCCCGAGGGTCATGGCACTCAAGGAGGTGCTGGGGAAGGCACAGTAGGAGGGTCGTTCGGGGTCGGAGATGACCTTTCGCCTCTTCTGCCTTTGTCGACACCGTCTCCAGAGAGGAAGGCTCATCCTCGTCGGAAGAAGAGGAAGCTAAGTATTCCGGACAGCCTTCCTCCTTCGAATGAATATGCCCCTAGACCGGGGCTCGAGTTTTTCCCGGTCTCCTTTAAGAATCGAGGTTGATCAGGATGTATCCTGATGATATCAAGGATATCGGCCCCGTTCCTCATGTGCCGGGCGGGGAGAGCCATGTGAAGATTCGGATGGATGACATCCCGTGCATCCTGAAGGCGGATTATCTTCACATCCTGAGGGCCGCTTACTTCATTCCTTGGGAGTTTGAAGTCTTCATTCTGAGCCCCGGCGTTCAACCCACCACAACTCTCGCATCGGGATACTGCATCTTTCCTGAGGATGCCTTTGTCTTGGGGCTGAGGTTGCTGCTGCACCCCTTCGTCAAGAGGGTCTTAAATTGGGCGAAGTTATGCCCAATACAGTATGGCCCAAACTCTTGGAAACACTTGATTTGTTTCATTCTGAAGTGCCAAGAGAAAGGCGTGAAGCTGAGGTTGACCTATTTCTGAGCCATTTTAGAGATCAGCTCGCTTGGTGATCAGGAGGGAATATTTTAATTCTCACCCTGGCCGCATAAGAAGTCTTGGGGGATTCTGACCTCGTGGAATTTCTTCAAGCTGAACCACAAACCTCCGAAGCGCAGTGACTTGACGGCGAAGGAGTGGAAGAAGGTTGAGAAGATCGTTGGGGGGCACAACATAGCGTGGCCTCGAGTGACGGAGCTACACCTCGCCCGGGCCGGACTAAGCCCAGCTGACCCCAGTATGTTTCGTTCTGAATTTTTGCATCTTTCTGCCTTCGTGTTAACGTTAGCCCTTCTTCTTTCTTTTTTGCAGGGAAGACATCCAAGCAAGTGGATGACCGGCGTGTCTTGCTAGCCGTCGCCAAGAAGGCGAGAGTGAAGAAGAGGAAGAAGGCAGAGCAGGAGAAGCTGGCCGCCCAAGCTGGGGGGTCCGGCAAGGGACCAGCCCCGGTAGCCGGGGAGCCTTCTCCTGCGAAGAAGGCCAAGAAGGATCACCCCCATACGCCGAGGGCATTTTGGGATGCGGGGGGTAGTTCGGGAAAGACTGTCGAAGCCCCAGGGAAGAGGCTTTCCCCACCTCATCCTACTACCAAGCAAATGGTGGGACAACAGGGGTTGCGGCCCTTTGCTCCTGACTGGTCGATCGTCCAGGAGGACTCTCTTCTTGACGGCCCCATGTCCATGGAGTTCTTCAGGAAGGCCGCCACCGAGCGAAATTTCATGGCACTGGCGTCGTAGACGGCCGACCAGGCCTTTATGCACTGGTCTCAGGCGTTGGTCTCGGTAAGTGCTCGAAACTTCGCATTTTTTTCTGGTTTCGAACTTGGTGAAATTTTTTCCTGACCTTTTCTTTTTCGAACAGGTGATGCTTCATGGGCAGCACTTTCAAAAGTACTTGGAGAGGGAGGTCATGGTGGAGAGGAGGAACGCGGATAAGTATCTCCACGAGCTGAACAAGGCAACCGACGACCTGAAGGAGGCTCAGAGCATGGCGGCCGTCCACGAGGCCCAGATAGCCTCGATCATCGAGCATCACCAGAAGGACGTTGATCGTCTTAAGGAAAAGGTTGAAGCAGAGGCGGAGAAGGGGCGGAATGCCTTGGCGAGGATGGATGCTACGTCGGCGGAGGCCCTGATCATGGCGCAGGACGAGGCATACGACCAGGCCAAGGAGCACTTCCGGAGGATCTACCCGGAGAAGAACGTGGATCATCTCTACTATGGTTGGCAGCCGGACCTTCTGCCGACCTCCGGTGATGAGAATATGGGGGGCGGCCATGCTGACGATGAGGTGACCCCCCCCCCTCAAGCGTAGATTAGGCCTTTCTTTCTTTCTTCTTCTTTTTTGACTGTATACGTCCCATGCGGACTGGCCACCGCAGTTTTGTACCCTTTTTGAAAGTAATGAAAGATAGCTTTTTTGGCCAAGGCTTCGTGACTTGTGCATTTTCTCGCTCTCCTTGTGATTGCTTATTTTCGTCTTTTGATAGATGCACGAGGTCTTGGGTGCCGACCCCATTTCTACCGAGGGATCCCTGGTCTGAGCAGGGAAGGAAGCGATGGAGGCAGCTCTGGCTCGCCAGTGAAAACAGGCTCGGGACCGGGCCACCGTAGTGAGCTATTTCATGAACAAGTCTAGGGAGCTCAGTCTGGAGGTGGCTCGTCTGAAGAAAGTCATAGCCGACCGGGACTGGTGGGTGATCGAGACGGACTGGTTCATCTCGGATGCCTTGAGTGGGCGGTCGGCTTCGGAGTCTTTCCTTCGCGAGGCCGTCGTTGAGAAGGAGTTGGAGATCCGCAGGCTGAAGTTGGTGTTGGGCGCGGGTTTGATCGAGGAGGCGAGCAACTCGACCCCGGGCTGGTCTCCGACATTTTTATTAGAGGGTGCCCAGCCAGAAGATGTGGGAAGCTCGGTGGCAGGGGTCTCTTTCCTGGTTGGTCCGACCGAGCATGAGGGGAGCCCCGAAGGGAGCGCCGAATTTTAATTTTAAGCCGAATGTGAGTGAGTTGTAAGCTTTGCATTGTCTTTGTATCGACGTTCATTGAGTTGTAAGCAATGAGAAATAATAAGAGCATTCGCTTTCTTGAACCTTGAGTCTTGTTGGGCGAGAACGATTACCGAGCTCGGCACGCAGGAGGTCGCCGCCGAGGTGACTTGCCGCAAAGGGCGCATACGCAGTGGCATTTTGTCTTTTGCTAAGTCATTAATGGTGACGTTTTGCCTCCCCATGAGTATTTATGGCGACGTTTTGCCTTCTGCCATTTGGCATTTCCATACGCAATAACTACGCGCTTCAAGGGGCTATATATCCCCCACTCTCCCTTGGTTGGTTGCCAAGAAGTAAGAGTGACTGATCTGCCGCTCGACTGGGGTGCCTGCCTTAGGCGGGCGCTCCGAAGTTAATACTTTTCCGAGGGCTCCGATTTGGAGGCACACCAATCACCCTCGAACAATTCGGGGTTTGGGCCTTGAGGGCCGTAAGAACCCGGGTTGTTCGTTGGTGAGTGGTGGGCCGATCAATTGGTTCGGAGGCTCCCTTGCCGTCCTCGAATAGTTCGGGGTTTTGGCTTGTGAAAGCGGTAAATCCTGAGTTGTTCGCGGGCGAGAGGAGGGTCTACCAATCGGCTCAAAGTTCGGGGCGTCTGCCGAAGGTTGACGCTCTAAACCTTAATGAAAAATTTTGTTAAAGCATTCGTGGGGGAAGGTCGCCGCCGAGCGTTAAGGTCGAGGTGTTTTGAAGAAAGCCCCGGCCTTGCTCGAGGTCGACGCCGAGCTCCCGTACTTGTTCTTAGGAAGACGGCACGGGTGTAGCTAGCGGTTGTCGCCTCGTGCCTAGGTTGATGGGCTTAAATAAGCCTAAACCATGCTAGGGACAGGTGCCGAGCCTCCACACCGGTGAGAAAGCCAGTAGCAGGCGTAGCTGAGGGTCGTCGCCGAGCGTTAAGGTCGAGGTGCTTTGAAGAAAGCCCCGACCTTGCTCGAGGTCGACGCCGAGCTCCCGCACTTGTTCTCAGGAAGACGGCACGAGTGTAGCTGGCGGTTGTCACCTCATGCATAGGTTGATGGGCTTGAAGAAGCCCAAACCATGTTAGGGACAAGTGCCGAGCCCCCACACCGGTGAGAAAGCTAGCAGCAGGCGTAGCTGAGGGTCGTCGCCGAGCGTTAAGGTTGAGGTGCTTTGAAGAAAGCCCTGGCCTTGCTCGAGGTTGACGCCGAGCTCCCGCACTTGTTCTCAGGAAGTTGGGTCCTTGCTCTGGTTTGGGCTGGGTGCTCTCGGGCTGTAGCTCGATGGCATCGAGGGGAAATACACTACCTTCGATTGCCGTCATGTTGCACGAGCGTGCTGCTTCGTGATTTCTCGGACAATTCCGACACCAGTGTTGGTAGGGAACTTCATTTTCTGGTGATAGGCCGAGGGAACCGCCTGGAGCGAGCAGAGCCCGAGGCAACCGAGTATGGCATTGTAGGCCGCCTTGACGTTCAAAACCATGAAGTCCATGGACTCGGTTCTTCTGTTTGGGGTCGTACCCGCCGTGACGTCTAAAGTGACGATACCCTCCATTGCCACCGGGACGCCGGAGAATCCATGCAGTGTGTATCCAGCTAGTTTTAGCTTGTCCCGAGAGAGCTTCAAGTTCTCGAATGTTTCCAGGAACAGGATGTTGGCCGAGTTCCCATTGTCCACGAGGATTCGCCGGGCCTCGAAGTTCGCCATGCTGAGGCTGATGATGAGTGCGTCACAATGAGGGGCCAGACTCCCTCCAGGTCCTCCCCTGAGAAGGAGACAGGGAGTTGTTGGACCTAGGGGGATAGAGGGCCATGGACGGTGTTGACATCCCGGATGAACGCCTTGCGGGAAGTGTTAGATTCTCCTCCCATGGGTCCTCCGTGGACGCAATGCAAGATTGCTTGACCCTCGGGCTCCTCGGGTTCCAGATCCAGCTCGGGGCGCTGTCGGGGTGCTTGAGAAGGAGGGGAAACCCTCCTGTTTCTGGTATCCCTCTGTTCCCAGACGCCTTCTCTTTTGAATTCTCGGAGGTACCTTCATTGGATGAGGGCCTCAATTTCGTCCTTCAGGGAACGACAACTATCTGTGTCGTGCCCGTTGTCCCGGTGGAAGCGGCAGTAGAACCGTTGATCCCTCTTCTTGCTGGTGTTGTTGGACGGTCGAGGGGGAAACTGCACGAGGTCGCTATCTTTGATCGCTAAGAGAATTGTCGACATGTTCTGCATCAGCGGAGTGTACCTCTCGAAGCGAGGGACTAGCGGAACCTTCTTCGTGGCACCCCCGTCTCTCGGAACTTTCTTCGCTGGCTCGACCTCGTCGGCCTTGCGCTTTCCCTTCCCGGGCACTTCTTTCGAGTCCTCTGGATTCAGGGCCTCTTCGGCCCGGATGTACTTCTCGACCAGATTGAGGAGGTCGGGAAAGTCTACCGGGGATATCTTCGCCAGGGAGGCCTTCAGCTGTCCATGGCGGACGTTGTGCCGGAATGCTGCCGAGGCGACCCCTGGGTCGAGGGAGGAGACCGATCTCGCCTCAAAGGTGAATCTTCTGTAGCGCCCCGAATTTCTAATATGATATCTTAGAAAATACATGGCACAATACCCAGCATCAACTTCAATGTAATATTAAACCCAATTTAACACCAATAAAATTTTTCCAACTTTCACTACAATAATCAATTACATAGCACAGCGAAATACAATACATCTCAAATCATAATTCTCTTTTCTTTCAACACTTTTCATTTTACATATGTCACTAAATCACTCGAACTCAAGCATCCAAATCCGAGGCTTAAGAAATCACCTGTAAAATATGAGGCTAGAGATGATCCCTAACCCCCAAAACTATAGGGGTCAGCCATAAAGGTGTGAGTGACATAAAACAAACAACATAAGTAAAGCATGGATTCATAAACAACATGTGATAAATAATAATACATAAAATATGACATAGCAAGCAAACACGTAAACCTCAAGTGAAGTTAAACTAAGTGTCAAGTGTAGAAAACAGGAAAACACATGTGTGAAACCAAATCAAGAAAACACAAATCTATATGCTGACTCTCTAATGCGTACTTGTCGGAGTCTTTGCATCCCACTCTACATAGGTCTGGTGCAAGCCCTTAACGTCTCCACATTATAGGGTTCAATTCCCTATATGCAACTAATCCTAACACGATGACTACTACGAGATAAAGATAAACTGTGAGTATTAGCCCATGTCCCGATAATTCCGGAGGTCAAACTCTATCCGGAGACTATTTCACTCACACCTGGGAATCTTCGAGAATACCCCACACCACAAGAAATGGCACCTCATCACACGAATACCACATGTGCGTCGCCTCGACTCCGATAATTCCGGAGATCAATCCCACACCACAGGTAATTCTGGAGACTATTTCACTCACACCTGGATAATTCGGGGGATTATCTCACACCACAAGCCATACTGAGGTCCATAACCCATGTTCTCGTTCATCATATCACCACTAGTGCCTGTCCTTATCATTTAGGTTATTTAATTACTTAACGAATCTCCTAGAGTTGGTGTACCCTACCGGACTTAACTCAAACATCTGAACAACTAAAATGTCTCAACAGACCCAAACATAAATAACTCATCCGCCGGTATACTAGGGTCACACACACCCTCTAGAGACTCAAACTCAAATATCCAAACCAACCTTCCAACATAAATTGCTCAACTTAATATCTTGAAACATATACGCAATAGAAGATAAAGTATAGTATAATACGTTATCGATCAAAACATTTAAAGAATAGATCATTTGAAAGATCATTCAAAATTATAAGAATACATCAGTATCAGTCGACTAATAACAAGAGTAAGTCGACTGTCCAGAAAGAGAATTTCATGGTCTTAAGAAAAATAAACTAAGTCTCATAAGTCGACTCGTAAAAATCATAGGTCGACTGTCCAGAGAGAAAATCTAATAATCTTTAAGAAATTATTCTAAGTATAGCAGTCGACTGAAAAGGGAATAGGTCGACTGTCAAAAATATAATTCTAAGTGTACCAGTCGACTGTAAAAGGTATAGGTCGACTGTCCAGAAGGAAATTTTGAGAAAACTAAAGAACATAGCAGCCGGGTCGTATCAGTCGACTGAGAATTCACGACAGTTGACTGTCGGCCTTCAGTCTGCAGTATTTTGGTTGTGCACAATTCAACCGATACATAGTTTTACTTTATGAAAACGATTTTGATAAAAAATTATTTCTTATATAACCAAATACAACTGGTAGAACATATAATAGTCCATAAAACTAAATCAAATTGCTTGAATTCATGAAAATAGAGATTTGTTGATTCTTTCAACTAATACATGGACTGTGCATACAATAAAAATTAGAGTTTCTTACAAAATTCATTGTTCATTGAAATAGTTCGTATTCAGATCCAAACCATATAAATATCAAAATCTCAAAGAATCCCCCAATTTGGGTATATCTCCTCAACTCAACTAATTTCTCAAATTTCAACTTTTCATGACATGATCTCTTGATTAATAACTCTTCCATTCAAATTTCTCAAAAACTGAATTTCTACCACAATTCATAACCATAATCAAATTTGTAATCACATACCACTAGGGTTTCTCAAGATCAAATCGTTCATCCATCCAATCCATTATTTTCATAGTCATACTCAAACTCTAATCATGCTTTCTAGCAATAAAGTTCAATATCCAAGATCTATTAAACATTCATAGATCAAACAACCAATTTTACCACTCACATAAATAAACAATCAACCAATCAATTACTCACATACAACATTCAAACAACAAACAAAACAGTTATATCACTCACATAAATAAAACAAACAACAAATAATTTACATCACTCACATACAACTTGCACAAAACAAAATAAAACAAAACAAGTCACTCACATTAAATGAAGAAATCCCATGAAAAGAAGCCTTTCCTTCGCGAGATCCAAAATCTTCTCCCAAATCCTCCAAAAATAAGAAAACTTAATGTTGTGCAGCGAATGACGGCTGCATTTTTCTTTTAAATAGCCGGGGTGGAAGAATTAGGGTTTCTAGACACTTTTGCAAAATAACCCCTTTAAAATATAACTTTACATAAATAGATTCCTATACTTGGAACTTGATAAAATCAATTAAATTGAGATTTAAAAGCAAAATAGACTCCTTAACTCCAACCGGCACTGTTGAAAAGTCCAGAAAAATAGTTTTGCACTTTCACCCCTCAAAATGATAATTTTGCAAAAAGATCCTTCTTTTTTTATAAAATTTGCAAATAGATCCAATAAATGTCAGAAAAATCTGGAAAAATTACAAATAAATCCCAAATAATAAATAATGATTTTCCATGGAGAAATTTTGGCTTTTGAACTTCTCAAGAAAATATTTGCACGTGTTTTGCACGTGTAAAAGATAAATTTCCAGGAAAATATTTATTAAATCTCCAAAAATCATTTTAATTCATTATGAACATTTAAAAATAATATTTAAAAATACGAGGTACTATATCTTCGGACGAACACCCGGAGCGACTCTCCTTCCTTTTGCCGAAGGCCAAGTAGGGACGCACTTGTCCTTTCGGCCTTTCGACTTGTCACAAAGTGGGCGAGGAAGTTGCCATCCAATTGGTCGAAGGAATGGATGGAGCCAGGGGTGAGCTTCGAGAACCATTCCCAAGCCGGACCCCGGAGGGTGGCAGGAAAGGCGCGACACGGGAGGGGATCCGATGCGCTGTGAATCATCATGAGGGTTTTGAAGCCCTCCATGTGATCAGCAGGATCGCCCTCCCCGTCGTAAGTCTCCAATTGAGGTGGGCAGAAGTTTCGGGGTATTTTTGCCCACAGGATGGCTGTGGAAAAAGAGGTCGGATAGGCCTGTATTCCTGGGCCGGTCTAGGCCTGCCATCCCCGAAGTGGTCGAGGCGGTCCTCCATTTCTTGGAGCCACTTCAAGATGTTGTTGTCATATTCCAACTGGACAGTCGGGATGAGAGACATGCTGGCCTCGGCATCCGACTGGGAATGAGAGCAGCGGACATCTTCATCAACCGGGGTTCCCCGGATGGCCTCCATGATTTCTTTCCGGAAGTCTTGAAACTCCTTGTGGGTGACTGGGGCTCGTTCGGCTCGGTTTTGCTGAGCTGGTGGGTGCTGGCCGATGCGACTGAGTGCCGGCCCCTGCCCTTGGGACGGAGGTTTGGGATGATTCGGGGCCGAGTTGGAAGCGGCCCATCCCCTACTCCGGCTCGCCTGTTGATACTGGATTACCCCCCGCTGGTCGGGTTGGATCGGATGGGAGGCACCGGTTGGAGTCTGTGACTGACCCCCGGGTTGTTGGATGCTTGAGCGTTGACACCGACGCCCTGTGGAGGCACGTCCTGTCGACGCGCTGAGGTAACTGCTCCCGTGGCTTTGGGCGCCATGTGAGCTCGGGTTGACGGGGTACCGTTGATGGCTGAACTCGGACCGGCATTTGCAATAGAAGGTTCCCACAGACGGCGCCAACCTGATGCGGTTTATTTTTGGGAGGCATGTGGATGCACCAGGTGTGAGTTCTTACTCGATTTGTATTGGTGGAGAAAACTCCGGTGCGGACGACCCTCAGCCGGGCTAACGGTACGGAAGTAGGCGGTAGTGAGGTGGAGGCTGGATGCTCGGCTCGGACCAGGAGGCTCGGATCCGAGGTCTCGTGTACCTGCAGACGGTCTAGGAACACCGGGGTTGGTCCTAGTGGCAGACCCTCTGACGATCTAGTCTGCTACTGAGAGAGAGTAACAGTAACTAGGGTTTTGAGTGGGAAAGATCGATTACCTGGATAAGGGATAGGGGTCTGGTATTTATAGGAGAAGCCAATCGGGTTTGGACCCGTTTGGGGCCGGGTCTGGACCCGGTTGTCCGTGGGGCTGAAGCGGTGGAAACCCGGGCGGTATAGGGCTAATGTGGCAGAGGTCCGGGCAGTTTCCAGGCTGACGTGACAGAGGCCCGGGCGATTTTCCGACGCTGACGTGGCGGATCCGGGTGACTCGGAGGTACACGTTTCCTGAGGGGATCCTATGACCCAGGAGGGGCCACGTCATCCGACCCATATCAGTTCATATATTTCTCGTGCGTGATCATGAGATAGCCTAAGATGATGCGAAGAATCAAACTGATGCAAAAATTTCGAGTCGGGGTTTTATGATATCATCATATCAAGCAAGAATAGTACAAATATATATATATATATGCTAGTTACTTTGAAATGTATACTGCTAGTTTCTTTGAAAGCAGGGCCTATACTGCTAGTTTCTTTGAAAGCAGGGCCGCCCCCCAATGGACGCCGAGAAGTTGGCCGCCTCAGACTTCCAAATTTTTTACAATTTTAGGGCCACTCAGTTTTTTTCCTTGTATTTATATATAAGTATTTTGCACATAAAGTTTTTTTTAGAAGTCCCCAAATTTAATTTTTTGAATTTTTATTTTTAAATTGGTAGTTGGACCGACTTATTTTAGTTTGACTTGAATTTATATGGAGATTTTTTCAAAATCTTCACCTATTGTTTCATATATATCGATTTTTAAAAATTGTAGTAATAAAAAAAAATTTAACATTCTTTTGTTAACAATTTTTTAAAAAATAAATTTTGTCCGAGAGCTCCATTTCAGAAATTTGCCTCGGACCGTCAACTCTGGGCCAGCTCTGTTTGAAAGTTATCAAAACCGAGTGATTTTGGAGATTAAGCTTTCACGTTTACTTAAAATGATAGGTGCTAATTCTCAATAAATTAATGGAGTCAATTAGAATACAGCGCATTTCTTTACTTGAAAAGGAAAAATTCAATTTTAGGTACGTTTTATACAGCGCATTTCTTTACTTGAAAAGGAAAAATTCAATTTTAGGTACGTTCAAAGTCCTCTTCGACTTCTCATCTCTGTTGTACATATAATCATTAAATATAAATCACTGTTTTTTTTGTTATATGATCATATTGATTATTACTCCTAATAAACAAACGAGTGGTATATCATTTATGTGGCGATGCCTTCTCCCTAGATTGTGGTACATGCTTTTCCCCTTATTTTTTTATTTCCACGAAACCAATTTTTTTGGGAAAATAAAAAGAAAAATTTTGCCGTACTGATCCACTTTTTAAAAATATTTGGCGCTCCGATCTATTTTCGAAAACAATTAGCGAACTGACCCAGTTTAGGACACGTCAGCAATAAACGTTATTGAAAAAAACGGCATAGGTTATTTCGATGCCGTTCTTCCCAATAACGACATATGTTTAAAAAAAAATTTCATGCCGTTATTCTAAATAACGGCATCTGTTACTTTTAATCGAATGAGCAAACAGTCTCAATTGTGAGCTGAGAGACAAGTGTGAAAATAAATTAACCTATGCAGTTCTCTGAGAGAACGAGATGATTTATACTGATGTTGTTATTTTGAATAACGACATCTGTTACTTTCTATTTTGCACACTTACCTATAATTAGTGCCCCCCAACTCTTCTCCTACCCCTTTGTACTTCGTTTTTTTTTTCTCTCTCTCTCTTCACTCCCGTAACCCACAAACCTAGATCCCTAAATAAAAAAATCCCAACTATTGAAGTGTTGGAGTGATCTCAAACTTCTCAGACAACAATTAAACATAAACCCTACTTGTGATTCGCTCATTTCTTTTCAAAATCTTCCGAAATCCGAAATTGTGGTATGTATTCAAAATCCCTAAATTTTTTTACAATGTTTATTTTGTTATATAAGATCTATATATATTGGTCGGCTTTTGTACAAGAGGTGTAGATTTGATTTATCTAAGTAATAGATATGCGAAATGTACTTAAGGATTGTTGTTGATGATGTGTGAAATGTTGATTTTGATCAATAAGAGCTATATTGGTAGTACAATAAAATAGATGTAGATTAGATCCATGTAAGTATTAGATATGTGACGTGGGCCCCCATGACCATACCTATTTCAACATCACCCATTTAATGAGCTCTGCTCCTCCTGCTCTTTCTTTGTCCAGATCCCGACCATCTGCCCGCTCATCTCTCAATCCCCTTTCATTAAAGTTGTGTAACTTCTCTTCCTCTACAAACCCATCTAATTTTTTTCACCATTGTTTGGGGTTTTTTCTCCGAGCTATCCCATCCTCTAGTTTCCGTTTGTTTAAATCCTTTCGATCCAACTGACCATCGACTCCCAGTTTCGCTTCCGCCTCCTATGTGCATCTCCAAGATTCGGTTCCCTGGTTGTTGCTCTCAAGTGCCTCTCGCTCTTGATCGGCTAGTCCTGTGCCGTTGCCTCCGTCTTTCGCTGTTCAGCGTGCTGCTTCCTTGCCCTGATTCTGTTTCTCAGATCGCCGAACTCCGCTTCCGTCCTCATATCTCTGGATCTGTTCCATCCCGTACTCCCGTGTCAACCTCTCCCTCCCTGTCTCCTCGTGGAGCAACATTTCCTCCCTCCTCCCTCAGTGGAGTTCGTGCGGGACCCGGTAGGGATTCAGGTTCTCCTCTTCCGCTTGTGGTTCTTGCTTTCGAAGTACCGAGCTTCTCCAGATTTGCTCCAGCGGTCTCTCCCTCTCTCGGAGTTTGGCTTCGTTCTCTCCTCTACTAGCACTGTGAGTATATTTTTACTTATTTTCTTTACAATTTAGATCTCTTATTTTTAGGGTTCTCCTCGATTCGACTCTCCTTGAGTTCGTTTTGAACCCATTCCTCTTTCCCCCTTTCCGTTCTTGAACCTATGTTCTTAGTAGTTTTAGATCTGTGATCTGGTTTGGCGATTCTTGGCTCCGCGCTTTGGCTTGGTGCATTCTGTTGAACTATTTAGATGTACAGTGCCAATTTGTTCCCTCAGTAGATACTTCTAATTTGTTCTATCGGTCAACACAAAAAACAACTGTTTTAAGTTATTATTGCAAAATAGGCCCTTTACTACTCTTTCTGAAGTTTCTTTACTACTCTCTCTGAACTCTGTTTAGTTCTGAGTCGTTGTGGCTTGGATCTCTCCGATCCCCTGGTGCTTGCATTACGGTTGGTCTATTGCATTGAATTGCATTGGTGTTCTTGTCCTGGATCTGTAAAGATCTGTTATCCTCTTTATTATAGCCACTTTCGCAGTAACTGATCTTCTCAATATTAGTTTCCACAGCCCTGCTCAGGTATCCTCTCGCTCTCGCCCTTTTTTGGTTTTGGGGACATGGCCTCGTTGTACCCATCTTGGGTCGAGGTCGTTAAAAAAAATAGGCCCTGTAAACTAGGTCGCTCTCGTTACTCTCCCATATTCCATATTGTCCATTCCTTTAGTAGGTCCGACCCGCTCCTGGTTTGTTTCAGGTGCCTTCTTCCTGGACATTTTAAACGAGTGTGTGTGAATAAAATGAAGTGCATCTTCTGTGACAAGCTTGGACACTCGCGCAGTCGATGTTTTTCCGTTCAAAAACTTCTTGGATTACCCAGAGGCAAACCCTTACAGGCCAAACTTCTCTCCTTTCTTAACTATCCTCTCTTAAAGGGCAAGCTTAATGCATGCTTGGCGAGGATGATTAGTTTTGAGTCTGAAAAGAATTTTGACTCCTCTGCAGTTGTTCTTTATCCATTTACGAACTCATCTACTTCTTTCACAGCTCATGGTGCATCTCTTGGCACTCCGCAGCTTCCCAATATTGCTAATCTGTTTAAGGATCGAACGGTTTATACGAAACTTGTTTCTTTCCCTCGGTTGGGTTCTTATTAGGCTCGTCCCCATTCTAAAGCTGTGGTGCCTACATTGGATATGAGTCTGGATAAGGATTTTGTTTTGGTTAAATCTTTCTCGGTCAAACAGCTCTCTTTTCTGAACTATCCCCTCTTTAAGCGCAGGCTTTATGCATGCTTCGCGAGGAAGAGTAGTCTTCAGTCTGAATAGGAGTTTGACTTCTCTGTAGTGGTGCCTTATCCATTTATGAACCCCACCACTTCTTCCACTGCTAATGGCACTTCTCTTGCTACTCCTCAGTATCCTAATTTGGCTTCCCTGTTTAACTGTTTAAGGATCGCTCGGATTTCACAAAATTTTTTTCCTTTCCTCAGTCAGGCACTTTCAGCCTCATCCCTATACTAAAGCTGTGAGGCCTTCGTTGAGTATGAGTCTGGATAAGAAGTCTGTTTTGTTTAAATCCTTTGGGTCTTGCCATTCTTGGTTACGTAGTTCGATGGGGCTCGTTCATCAAATGATTCTTGGTGACTCTTCCATTTCTCGTTTTTCTTATCATACTAATTCCATTCTTATATCTTCGTCAGTTTCTTCTAGTTTCCTCTTACCCTCTTCTTTCCTAAACAAAGTTGAGGCTAGCATGCCGGACCTTGGTGTGATTTCGCTCCCTTTGGTGGATGTCGATCCTCCCCCCGCTAAGCAAAAATACAATAAGAAACTTTACACTAATGTGCAAATTCGCGTGAGTGCTTGTATTTTAGCTAAGAAAGCAGCTTCACTGTCGGCTCATCTTCTTATGCACAGCTGAGTTTTTTGAGCGGCGGGGTTGTGCTTTGTGCCTTTGTGTAGGACTGTTTTGCCTCCTCAGTTTTGGGTCTGTCTTTTGGTTTTCTTCCACAATTTTTGCTCATGTCATCAAGGTTTGGGTGTCCCTAGATCTGGCTTCCTGCTCGTTCGCGATTCCTTTTGCCTTGTGGTTGCTTGCCTTTGTGGGCGTCTCCTCCTCCTTGGTGCGGCAGGGCGTTTACCTCCTTTAGTTGCATTGTTATTTTGGCGGTTTGCTCCGTCGCCCTTTTTGTTATTCGTAGATATCTTATTTGCGTGCGACTCAACCGATTTTTGTACTCATTTTTGTATTTTTATTTCTGTTTTATAGCTTATAAACTTTTGTAATTATTTTTGTATCTCAACTGTTTTTTTATATATATATATATATTGATGGCTGGAGCCGTTTGGCTCTATCCGATATATCAAAAAAAAGTATTAGATATGTGAAATGAGATTCATCTATGTGAGATGTGGATGACCTATATTGCTATCTATGTAAAGTGAGATTCATCTATTTGTAGTGTGTGGAGATGTTGTGGTGGTGATTGTTATGAGTAATATTTCGATACAAGTATTGAGAAGTTATTGTTATCTTAAAACATCGATTATTAATTATATTGAAGAAACATGGCTTACAAATTTTAGTATCTCCAGTCTAATAATGTTAATTAATATTGTACTTGACACGTTATTTTTAATGTTCACAGGTAAATGGATCCTACACAACCATCTTCTTTCCATAATGTGGGTGCTTCATCTGGTACTTCGCATGCACTGCATGGACATCCGAGTCCTTTAGATCCTACCGTACTTTATTTGCAAGAAGATCATAGGTCGCAGGCGGTGTGGACTGGAGATATTGAGAAAATGAGTTTCCAAATGCACACCATATTGCCGACGCACCCTCGAGTACAAAATTATTTTGTAAATAGCAGATTTTATGGAATGTCAAAGTTGGCGAAAATGAAATGTGACCATGCATTACTTACCGCTCTTGTGGAGCGATGGAGGCTGGAGACACACACGTTTTACCTACCCGTTGGGGAGATGACGGTCACCCTACAAGATATAGCCGTCATATCGGGTCTTCCAATCGATGGGGTGGCCGTAACCGGAAACCTGATGTTCAATAAAGTCATGTTGTTAAGAGATTACCTTGGGCAGGTGGTTGATGAGGATGATAGGGGTGTATTCGTCAGGGAATCAGTCCGACGTTCTTGGCTCTATACAGAGTTCAATAATAGTTTGCTAGACGAACCGACCGACTTCCAACCCCAATGTTATACGCGGGCATATCTTTTGTCAATATATGATCAGACGTATTCTCTTCCCTAATTCTTCTGGTGATGTAGTGCATTTGATGTACCTTCCATTGATCGCTGACATACATAGAGCCAGGCGATATAGTTGGGGAAGTGCGGCTTTGGCCTCTCTCTACCATGCCCTGTGCAATTGTTCGATGGGGTCGATCCAAATGACGGGGCCGATGGGGTTATTATAAATATGGTGTTGGGAACGAATACACCTCGGTCGGCCCCGGATAACGGTATTTTCAAATAATTGGAGTATGCAACATGATAATCCAGTATTGAGGGCTCCTTTAGGTGTGTACTGGATGGGTAAACTCACGTGGAGAGATAACCCACGTGGTGTGCTGACATATTACAGGGATGAACTCGATCAGCTTAGGGAAGAGTACGTCAACTGGACACCGTATACAGACGAAAGGCTACATTGTATACCCCCAATTTGCACAGCCAATAATCAACTTTGGTTGACACGAGCTCCACTTATAAATTTCTCAATTATGGAGTTCTATTACCCCGACCGCGTCCTCCGCCAATTCAATGCACAACAACCCATCCCCAAAAACAAAATGTATGACCACGGACTTCACAATATTACCGGTTAAGGTCGATTGCCAAATATGAATTGGGCCGATCACCACCGCGCTCATGTAGCATGTTGGAATGAAAGGAAGTATGATTTGGTGGTAGAAGAGATTGTACCGTACGACGGATTGTTGCAAACCGCCTACATAGCATAGTACCGTCGTATTACGCGGTTGTACATAGCCCCAAGAACGGATATCCCTGTGGGTATCCAACAACAGATACCTAGGAACCAAGTGGAACCACCACCGGCACATTCCACATCGCAACCCATGTATCAACCGAAAGCGTCCTCGTATCGATTAATGGTAAAGTAATCTTATTGTTGATAAACATGAATATAAATTTTTTCCCAACATTTTTCTTATGTTTGTTAAATAAAAGTTTGGTTTACTACTAATCATTTTTTTTCGTAATGTAGATTGACAACACATGGGATATTACGAGGAAATGTGGTCATGTCTTGAAAAGCAACGCTTCGAAGGCATGCAAGGAATTAGCGAGAGAAATCCTACATCCATGTCGTACTTCTCTTGAAGATGTTGGTGACGATTCACGCTTCGATGCCCTTTTACGCTCAACTGATCTTCCAACTCAAACTCCCCGAACAAGTGTTAGACGAGGCCCACCTCCACCACCACGAACAACACAAGTAGAACCTCCTGCACCACCACGGAGACAACCACAATCTCCTTCACAACCTCCACAATGAAGTAAGAGTGTTCGTTTTCCTCCTACAGGAAGTGAATTAGCAGCGCAAGAGATTGAAGAAGTACAAGGTGGGAAAGAAGAAGATGTTGGGCCAAGTGTTCCTGCGACACAAGAGATTAGGGAACGTAGGAGGAAAGTCCCAGCTCGAAAGAGGAGGCAGCCGCAACACTATACGCCTAGTTAGTGTTGACTATTCAATAGTGTAATTTTGTTTTATGCAAAAACTTGATGAGTTGGTTGTTGTACTGTTAATGTTGGTTGTATGAAAAAACTTGATGACTACTAGTTTGATGTATTGTTAATGTTGGTTTATGAAAAAACTTGATGAGTCGGATGTTGTATTGTTAATGTTGGTTTATGAAAAAACTTTATTCGAGTGTTTGGGGTATATATATTGAATTGAAGTGTATAGTGTATGCATACTTATATATTTTATATATACTCAATTGAAGTGTATGAAGTCTGTGCATGTTTGTGCATGTTTCATTTGAAATACAGTGATAACAGATGCCGTTATTGCAAATAACGGCATCTGTTACCTGTAACGTTTTTTACGATAACGGCTTTTGTACAAAACATGTTGCTTTTACCTTGTTCATTAATTTAAGTTGATGTCGTTCTTTTGGAAAATGGTATCAGTATAAATGATGTCGTTACTCAGAATAACGACATCAGTTGAGAAATATTTTTAGGGGAAATGGCCATCTGCCAATAGCTTCTGTCTTCACTGTCGTTTTCCAAAATAACGACATCTCCTAAGAATGCTGTTATTTTGAATAACAACATCTCCTAAGAATGCCGTTATTCAGAATAACGGCATCAGTTTGGTGTGAAAATTCGAAAGAAATTAACCTCTGCCATACTTTCTGTCTTCACAGTCGTTTCTCTGAATAACGGCATCTCCTGAATATGCCGTTATTCAGAACAACGACATCTGTTATAACTACAGCAGTGCATGTTTTGGTGCATGTTTTGTGGAGAGAAACTACTAAATTCATATTCATTCAAATTCAACAAACTTTCACTCCTTTTCATTCAAATTAATTTAAATTAAACAAATGTTCATCAAAAACATATATCTCATACTTAACTATTTAAAATTAAAGTACATTGCATAAGACATTCATCAAACTCAAGCTCTCTAATTCGTAATAACTTACGAATAGATTGTACAACATTAATCCAATAACGGGCTACAACTTCAAGTGCCGGTAGATTGGGATGTGCCCGCATTCTGTACGTTCTTATAACTCCGCCTATTGTGTCCACTCATTCCGCATTTTGAACAAACTTTCCCGGTGCTCCCACCCTCTCGAGCATCCATGTCATTGCGAATACGAGTACTCTTAGGTCGCCCTTTCACCCGACGAAGACTCGAATCGGCTATGAGCACCGGTCCACTTTGTGTTGGCCAATAAGATTCGTCTGGAATAGGATTGAAAGTTGGTGCCCACGTTTGTGCTAATGAATCGGTAGAGTAAAAGGCATCAATGTAAGGTTGACAATCAATCACAAGGGAAGCACAGTCCGCTAACACATGAGCACCGGTCTACGACCTCCATCGACAGAAAGTGCCCACTTCTCAATCGGTTTCTCCATCAACCAATTAGCCCCATCAACATTGGTTGCTTCAAGTTGTGCCATCTTTGCCTCAAACTTCTTCAACTGATTTTGACACGCGATCACCTTCAAAATGCCGCATATAATACCAATGATATGCAAATAGTTCATTCCATGATCCGAACTCATTTTGCATTGCTGATAAAATACCTGCAAGGTGATCAGAAATGACACATAGACCTGCACGATCTATGACGAAGTACCGAATACAGTTCATGAACCATGTCCATGTCTCTATGCTTTCACTATCAACTAGTGTAAATACAAATGGAAACAACCTACCGTTTGTGTCCGGTGAAACAACAATCAACAAACAGCCTTTGTATTTCCCATACAAATAAGTGTCGTCTACACTTATAACTGATCTGCATGCCTTAAATCCCTCGATGGAAGGCCCGAATACCCAAAAAACACCCTTAAAAGTTTCTTTGCCCAGACCGGACGCAATCTTCGCCCAATGTACAGCCGTACCCAAATTTGAAGCTTGAATTGCATTGAGAAGATACGACAATTTAGTGTAAGCTTTTTCAAAAGAATCATATAATCGCTCAATTGCTTTATGTTCAGCCTTCCAAGCTTTCCAGTATGAAATTGTGTAATGGAACTTACCCTTGACTATTTCAATTATGGCTCTTGGTGTTATTCCGAGTTGTGCCTTCACAACATTCAATATGACTGTCGATACAACCATGGAATCACTTTTCTTGTGATCCTGAGTCAATGTAGGATTCACACATGTGTGTGCACCTTCAAGCTTATTTACCACGAAATAATTACGGCCTTTTGGAACAATTGCACGCAATCGCCAAGGACAACCAACTATATTAAGAAGTGCCAGATTTTCTGCAATGTCCTCGGCTGAATGGTTGATGGGTACGTATTTACATTTGACATAGTATAAGGGTTGATTTTACCGTCATGAATTTTCGGTGGTTCTTCACGGCGTACATCTTCACTTGATGTTGTATAGAATCTTTGGTTGGAAATTTTTGACCTATGAAGAGTTCATCCAAGTTGGAAGAGCCGACGGAAGACTGTCCATGTTCATGTATTATGGCACGAGACATCCATTCATTCGATTGAGATCCATGTATAGCTGCACTTGTGTCCTGACTTGGCAACACGCGGGCATTGTTAACCGGCACATCAACATTGACATCATCAACCGGAGCTTCTTCGGCATCCTCCTCCTCATCATCTTGAAGACCGCATTCCTCATATTCTTCCTCTTCTACCAAATCGTTATTTACAACGGCGTTGTCAAAGTCTTGCATTGACATGTCGGCTCCGACAATATTTTGTGACAATATCAGCGGATGTACCTGCTTGTATTCGGAGGTAATAGGTTTCGTTGGAGTTGTTCTAGTATCTTCTTCTGTATTTGATATTCTTGCATGTGACTCGGCAGATGGTTTCAAAGTCGGCGCGGCCCTTGGACTTTCAATAACAACTCGTCTAGTATTTGGAAGCCTCATTTAGTCGATATATAACTCCACTGCATTTCAACTATAATTTGGATCAAGTGTCCTACCCATCATGGACCTCAGAGAATTTTCATTGTCTACGGGTACCAATATGAAATATTGTACATCCTCTTTATCGGCAGCATAACGGGCTTTGATTTTCACACTCATTTCACTTCTATCCCATTACTTCAATATCTTATCTATTAATTCTGAGTACATAAAGTTGTGGGGAGCCCAAATAATGACCGGTTCAACATCACTATAACAATATCCAATCTTCGGATCTTTAATTACTTCACCCCCGAAATATAACCAAATAGGGATATCATATTCCATACCTAAGCATAACAAATTCAAATATATTCAAGTCATTCACTACTCACAAGCATAACATGGGAATACATATCAAACATACGGTTAAAATAATAATACCTTCAAATTAGACCGTAGTGTCGATAGCTTGAAAATTCGTTGTGGATGAGGAATGAAATGAGAGTGGGAGAAAGGAGGTAGGATATATGTAATTTGAGAGCACTCTAATAGTTGGGATTTTTTGATTTAGGGATCTAGGGTTTATGGGAGTGAAGAGAGAGAGAAAAAAAAAACGATGTACAAAGGGGCAGGAGAAGAGTTGGGGGTATTGATTATAGGTAAGTGTGCAAAATAGAAAGTAACTGATGTCATTATTCAAAATAACGGCATCAGTATAAATCATGTCGTTCTCAGAGAGAACGGTATAGGTTAATTTATTTTCACACTTGTCTCTCAGCTCACAATTGAGACTGTTTGCTCCTTCAACTAAAAGTAACAGATACCGTTATTTGGAATAACGACATGAAAGTTTTTTTTTTAAACAGATGCCGTTATTGGGAAGAACGACATCGAAATAACCTATGTCGTTTTTTCCAATAACGTTTCTTGCGGACGTGTCCTAAACTGGGTCAGTTCGCTAATTGTTTTCGGAAGTGGGTCGGAGCGCCAAATATTTTCAAAAAGTGGGTCATTACGAAAAAATTTCAATAAAAAGTGGATTATAACCACTGTATTCTATTAATCAATGAAAAACTAAAAATCTCCAGCAAATAAGTGTAGGTACATAAATAAAGAAAAACAAATAATCTCCAGCAATCCTGGAGAAGTGGACACTAAACTAAAGCAAAACAACAAAAGGAAGGTAAATCTGCCAACATTATTCCTGGTGGATAGGTTCACTCCAAGATGGGGTCGATCTCCACCTCCTCGACTTCATAATGCTATGTTGAAAAGGCAAAGGTGATCCGGTCTCAGGCTTTATTAGTTGCCGTCTCAAACCAGAAGGAGATATATGCAAGACTAGTGTTAGTTTACTAGAAGTATTATTACAAGAATTACGAAAGTAAAGATTATTCTTGTCTAGCCAGAGTACTCAGCTCGTTGCAACGATGGCAATATACCACGTCTCTCTCAAACTTTTCCTAATCCTGGCAAACTAATGACCCACCCATAATGTTGCAGAATCAACTACAACTCATAGTGTAATAGCAGAACTTACACACCATAAGTAATAGAAACTTTCCCAAAACTAGATGAATCAAGAACAAGTTACCACAATAATCGCAAGATCTCACAAGAACACAATAACAATATGCAGAGATAACCAATACTTCTTATTCCCCCAAGAATTACAAAGCTTACAAAGATACTACAACTGTCAATCTCTCTCTCACATTTGAAACACTCGGTACAATCTCTTCTTGAAGTTGAACAGTGATAACGGCTCACCCTTGATATGAGTTACTTAGCCCTAGAGTTCACAACTACTCTATATTTATAGATACCAAGTAAATTCTAAAAGATAAACACAAATACAACTTATTGGACCCAAAACCCAAAAGCCCAAATAACATACAACGCCAAAGTCGGTCGACCGCACTATGGGTCGATCGTCCGCAACGTGTCAAGTCCAAACCTAAAGCATGATCAGTCGATTGCACAGTTGACTGTACCGCTCTGTGTTGAACCTTTTACACTCGAAGAACTCCTTTCAGCCCAGGCCGGACGACCGCAACCCTTCCATCTGCATTCTTCTACCTTCTATTTTCTTCTCTAGCTGTCATTATCTTCTCATCTTCTTCTCCAATTTCAAGTACTCTGTGCCTACATGTATTTAAGGACACAATCCTAACACAAAACTCATCATAAGTGGAAGGGTAGTCATTTGCCTCAAGCGGTCTAACAACCTCTACCCAAATGGCCATGCTTCTTAGGCATGTAAGAAGCAGGTGATCCCTAGTTTCCAATGGAGCATTACAGAAGCAGGTGATCCCTAGTTTCCAATGGAGCATTACAGAACTCACATTCTATAACTACCTCTGGTTGCCTGTTGGTTAGATAACGTTACTACGAACAAGCTGCCGCAGGAAGACTTTGACCTTAAGAGGCGCCTTCACCTTCCACACAATCAATGACCAAGGCGGCCTACATCCTCTGTAGTTAATGCAGGAGTATAAAGAGCTAACCGAGAAGGATCCCTTTAATTCTAGTTCCCAAGCTCGTTTATCATGTCCAACGCCACATCGCACTCTACCCTGAGTGATGTGGTGACGCAACTCCTCCAAATGTGGTTGTAGTGGTTGCGAAAATCTATTTTTAAATCGAGGTGTCCATTCCCCCTGCTACCATGTTTTTACAACGAAATTGTGTGGCTGAAAGGTTAGATAGTAATGATCCAGAAGAGTTCCCTGAGTGGGTGAACCCTACACCATATATCCCACCAGAACCTAGTCGTGGTATCGTTCCCAATATATGAAGCAGAGCACTCACTAAACAGATCATAAGCCTTCACGATACCCCTTCAGAACCAGGATGTCTTGGGATCGACCCAAAAGCCCTCGTTCCTCATCCCCCCCGTCCATGTAAGTATCTCAGAATTGGCTCCTACCAATCTTCATCATTAGGGTGGAATATTTTTCACCACCATTTACTTAGGAACGCGATGTTTATTTCCTTCAGGTTAACAACTCTCAAACCCCCGTTTGAGTTTTGCATGCAAACTTTTACCGTCTAATCAAGTGATAGCCCTTCCTGGTTTCTTCAGCGCCCTTCCACTAGAATCTTTTTCTTACCTTGTCCACTGTTGCCGCTAAATTCGGTGTGGGGGCAAACAGATAGAATTTGTGAGTTCGTGAAAAACCTGAATAGCAAACACCTAACCTGTTCCGCCGGAGCTTGACCGTTGACTCCCGCCGTTCACCTGCAAGGAAGTGCGATACACCGGGGTTGATCCCGGCGACGCACCATCCGACGCTCAAGTCAGTAATCAGAAATGATTAAGAAAGAGCGTTTAACTAGAAAAAAATTGATTACCTCTTAATGGAGATGGGTGTGGGGTATTTATAGTCGTCGTTGGGATCAGATAAGGAATGTGATTCCTGTGATCTGATAAGGAATATTTTCCTAGTAAACAGATTAGGAATGTAATCCCTTAATTTCCGGTGAAAAGATAGATGTGAATCAGAGTCGTTGATTAGGATTAATCAGAAACCCTAATTCTATCTTTTCTGGACTGGGTGTGTTTCGGGTTGGGACCCGTACCCAGTTGAGGTGGATCCGTTCGTGGGTTATTGGATCTGTGAGAAGGAGACCCAGTGCCCGTTTCGGACCCATTTGTATGTGAAATTACCGTTTTACCCCTGAGCTTTAAGATTCGTGTCCGATGTGAACGGTCCCGATTTAATCCTATTTTTAGCCATATCACGAGCCCCCCACTCCCGAAGACTGAGTTTGATCAGCCTTTGAGGAGTAGTTTTACTGTTTTAATGGCGTACGGGATTTTATCGGTGTTCTTAAGGGAGTTTGGAATCTTGCTCGGGGTGTAACAGTGTTATTATGGGCTTGTAAAATGCCCAAAAATATTCTCAGAATTTTCTGGATTTTTGGTGATTTTTCTTAATTTTTTCTCATTTTTTTTGAATTTTTTATTCATTCTACGAATTAAATAATTAATTATCAAAAATATTAATTAATTATTCTAATTTAATAATTATTTTTTCAGAATTTAAAAATAATTTTTTTCTGAATTAATAATTATTTTTAGAATTTTTAATTAATTTTTTCGATTTTTTTATTATTTTTTAGGATTTTTTAAATAAAAAAAACAATTAAATAAATAAATAAATAATTTAAATATTACCTGGACACGTGGCAGATTTCTGGCCGTCCATCATGACCAGATGAGCACGCATCGTGAGGCAGATCGCGATCTGGACACGTGGCGAGTTTCTGGCCGTCCATCATGATCAGATCTGCGCGCATCGTGAGGCAGATCACGATCGGGACACGTGGCGCGTTTCTGAGCGTCGATCGTGTCGCGACGCGAATTCTGAGACGATCGGACGGATCGTGTTGGTCGGTCACTTTTTTTCTCAATTTACAGCATCGGTACTTCAGCACTTCGGTTCGGCACCTCGGATCGGCTCCTCGGATCACCGAGATGATGCCACGTGGCCCCTTTTTTTTTTTTTTTTTTTCTTTCTCTCTGCTTTTCTGCTTCTCTTCTTCCCTGCTTCTCTTCTTCGCGTCCTTCTTCTCTTCTTCCCCTCCATCTTTCTTCGCCTCCACTTCTTTTTCTCTCTTCTTTTTCGTCTCGGCGTGGAAGGCAGCTCCGACGAAGGAGCTTGGAGCTCGACGAAGAGAAGAGAGCTCGACGGTGGAGCTTGGAGAGGTGATGGGTTTGGCTCGGCGATGAAGGGAGCTCGGCGAGAGTGGGAGCTCGAAGTCGGCGTTGCTCGGAGTTCGGGGCTCATCTAGAGGAGAAGCTTGGCGAAGAGACCGGAGTTGGTGAAGAAGGGGAGTTTGGAGCTTCGGTTCGATGTGGAGCTCGGAGAGAGGGAGAGCTCGGCAGCGAAGCTCGGCACGAATGGAGTTCGGCAAGGCAAGAGCTTCGGCGAAGTGGTCGACGAGTGGAAGTTAGCTTGACGATGGGAGACGAAGCTTCGGCGGAGCTTTGCCGAGGAAGAAGGCTGAGCTCGGAGGTTGAGAGGAGTTTGGAGAAGCGAAGCTTGGTACTATGGAGAACTGGGTTCGACGAGGAGCTCGAAGACCGGCCATGGCGGAGCTTGGGGAGAGAGCTGCGCATGGGGAGGTCGGTAGTGGTCGAGCTCTGCTCTGTGGGCTCGATGGTCGAGCTTCGGCCATGGCGGGGCATTTGAGAACTTCGCCGAAGGAGGAGGGAGCTCGGTGAGGCTCGTCGGCAGTGGTGGAGAAGAAGGTCAGTACTGGAGCTCGCGGTCGGGAGCTCGGCAATGGAGTCGAGGTCGGCAGAACTTGGTGATGGCGTTGGGTTCGGCTCGTCACTTGGCTCGGAGCTCGGCCACGGAAGCGGCCGAAGCTTCGACGAAGGGGCTCGCTGTGTGAAGGAGGGAGAGCTCGGCACAATAGCGGACGTTGGAGATGAACGAGCTCCTCTACGGAGGGAGGGGTCGGTGGTGTGAGGAAGAGGAGTTTGAGTTTTCTCTTCAGTTGGTTTGGTTTTGGCGCCAGGAGTGTGGAGAAGGAGATGTGAACGAAGTGGGTCGGGTTCGGATCCCCTAACGGGTCGACCCGGCCCCCGTGCCACACCGTTTTCTCTCTCTCTCTCTCTCTCTCTCTCTCTCTCTCTCTTCTTCCTTGTTGTTCGGCAAATGAGTCCGGTTCGGCAGATCCGAGCACAGATTTTGAGGAGAATTTTTTCCCACTTTGCTGTTCGGTAGGTCGGTAGCTCGGATTTGAGATCCGAGCTACGTGGCTCAATCTGGACGGTTGATCACGATCGTGGCGCGAATCACGAGACAAGAGGCACGAGTTTCGAGAAAACGTTATCTTGTCGTTTTGTGGAGACGTGGCGCGATCTGAACCGTTCATCATGTTCTAGCACGCTTTTTGATGCAATCCGATGGTGAGATGGGGTCGGCCGAATTTTTCTCCATATACGAGGGTCAGTACCCCGGCACCTCAGATCGGATCGGCACCTCGGATCGGATCGGCACCTCGGATCGGTAGCTCTTCTAAGAAAAAAGAGGAAGGGGAGGAGAGGCATTTGGGTTCTCTCCTCTGCCTTGTTCTTCCGCACAGTGGAGAAGAAGAGAAGTGCTGGGTACTTTTTTGGAGAGGTGAAGAGGAGAAGAGGAAGGGGAGGAGAGGCAACTGGGTTCTCTCCTCTGCCTTGTTCTTCCGCTCGGTGGAGAAGAGGAGAAGTGCTGGGTACTTTTTGGAGAGGTGAAGAGGAGAAGAGGAAGGGGAGGAGAGGCAACTGGGTTCTCTCCTCTACCTTGTTCTTCCGCTCGGTGGAGAAGAAGAGGAAGGGGAGGAGAGGCAACTGGGTTCTCTCCTCTGCCTTGTTCTTCCGCTCGGTGGAGAAGAGGAGAAGAGGAAGGGGAGGAGAGGCAATTGGGTTCTCTCCTCTGCCTTGTTCTTCCGCACAGTGGAGAAGATGAGAAGTGTTGGGGAAGAAGGAGAAGAATGAAGGAGCTAAGAAGGGTATGGGTCGGACCATGGGTATCGGATCCGACCCCGACCGTTAGCCTCTTTTTCTTTATTCCTCTTCATCTGCTTGCTTTGTTCGGCGAATCCGAGCACGAATTTTGAATCACATTTTTCGCCGCTCCGCAGTTGGGTAGATTGGCAGATCCGAGCTGCACGGCTCAATCTGGACGGTTGATCACGATCGTAGCGCGAATCACGAGACAAGAGGCACGAGTTTCGAGAAAACGTTATCTTGTCGTTTTGTGGTGATGTGGCGCGATCTGATCCGTCCATCACGCTTGAGTGCGAATTTGGAGATGATCTAACGGTGAGATCCCCTCGGGACGATTTTTTGCCATATACGAGGGTCGGTACCCCGGTACCTCGGCTCGGCGCATCAGGGCTGTTTGGCCGAGGTGCTGAACTGTCTGTTTTGAAGGAAGTGTTCCTTGAAGATTCTGCCTCTTCGTGCTCAGTGGCTCGGCTGTTCGGCTGAGCTGTTCGGTAGCTCGGCTGTTCGGACGGCTCGAGCGTGAGGAGAAGCTCGGTGAGTTGATGAAGGGGATGAGTCGGCACATGGAAGAGGTGATGCTCTGCTTGGTTTTTGGAGATTTCTGAAGAGGAGCTCCACTCCTAGGGGTGGAGAAGAGGTGCTAGGAAGATCCTCGTAAGAGCCATGGGAAGACCCATTCTTTGAAGTGAGCGCAAGGAGCAATTTTAAGAGAGTTTTAGCTCCGATCTCGTCGAGAAGAGCTATTTGAGAGACAAATTTGAGGAGGAGCTTCAGGAGAAAGTTGTGCTCCGAACCTGTGGAGAAGAGCTCCGCTTTGGAAGCGAGCGGAGTGAAGAGCTTGACTTGTAGAAGAGCCATCTGGAAGAGGAGTTTGAGGAGCAACTCTAGGAGAGTTTTAGCTCCGAATTCGTTGGAAAGAGCTCTGCTTTGGAGGCGAGCGGAGTGGGGAGCTCGATTTGTAGAAGAGCCATCTGGACGAGGAGTTTGAGGAGCAACTCTAGGAGAGAGTTTTAGCTCTGAACTCGTTTGAGAAGAGCTCCGCTTTGGAGGCGAGCAGAGCGGGGAGCTCGACTTGTAGAAGAGCTGACTGGAAGAGGAGTTTGAGGAGCAACTCTAGGAGAGTTTTTAGCTCCGAACTCGTTGGGAAGAGCTCCGCTTTGGAGGCGAGCGGAGTGGGGAGCTCGATTTGTAGAAGAGCCATCTGGACGAGGAGTTTGAGGAGCAACTCTAGGAGAGAGTTTTAGCTCTGAACTCGTTTGAGAAGAGCTCCGCTTTGGAGGCGAGCAGAGCGGGGAGCTCGACTTGTAGAAGAGCTGTCAGGAAGAGGAGCTTGAGGAGCAACTCTAGGAGAGAGTTCTAGCTCCGAGCTCGTTTGAGAAGAGCTCCGCTTCGGATGCGAACGGAGTGGGGAGCTCGATTTGTAGAAGAGCCATCAGGAAGAGGAGCTTGAGGAGCAACTCTAGGAGAGAGTTCTAGCTCCGAATTCGTTGGGAAGAGCTCCGCTTTGGAGGCGAGCGGAGTGGGGAGCTCGATTTGTAGAAGAGCCATCTGGAAGAGGAGCTTGAGGAGCAACTCTAGGAGAGAGTTCTAGCTCCGAACTCGTTTGAGAAGAGCTCCGCTTCGGATGCGAGCGGAGTGGGGAGCTCGATTTGGAGAAGAGCCATCAGGAAGAGGAGCTTGAGGAGCAACTCTAGGAGAGAGTTCTAGCTCCGAACTCGTTTGAGAAGAGCTCCGCTTCGGATGCGAGCGGAGTGGGGAGCTCGATTTGTAGAAGAGCCATCAGGAAGAGGAGCTTGAGGAGCAACTCTAGGAGAGAGTTCTAGCTCCGAACTCGTTTGAGAAGAGCTCCGCTTCGGATGCGAGCGGAGTGGGGAGCTCGATTTGTAGAAGAGCCATCAGGAAGAGGAGCTTGAGGAGCAACTCTAGGAGAGAGTTCTAGCTCCGAACTCGTTTGAGAAGAGCTCCGCTTCGGATGCGAGCGGAGTGGGGAGCTCGATTTGGAGAAGAGCCATCTGGAAGAGGAGCTTGAGAAGCAACTCTAGGAGAGAGTTCTAGCTCCGAACTCGTTTGAGAAGAGCTCCGCTTCGGATGCGAGCGGTGTGGGGAGCTCGATTTGGAGAAGAGCCATCAGGAAGAGGAGCTTGAGGAGCAACTCTAGGAGAGAGTTCTAGCTCCGAACTTGTTTAAGAAGAGCTCCGCTTCGGATGCGAGCGGAGTGGGGAGCTCGATTTGGAGAAGAGCCATCTGGAAGAGGAGCTTGAGAAGCAACTCTAGGAGAGAGTTCTAGCTCCGAACTCGTTTGAGAAGAGCTCCGCTTCGGATGCGAGCGGAGTGGGGAGCTCGATTTGTAGAAGTGCCATCTAGACGGTTGATCACGACCGTGGCGCGAATCACGAGACAAGAGGTACGAGTTTCGAGAAAACGTTATCTTGTCGTTTTGTGGTGACGTAGCGCGATCTGATCCGTCCATCACGATTGGGTGCGAATTTTGAGATGATCTAACGGCGAAATCGCCTCGGGACGATTTTTTGCCATATACGAGGGTCGGTACCCCGGTACCTCGGCTCGGAGACTCAGTGCTGTTGGCCGAGGCGCTGAGGCATTTTGGAGGAGGTGTTCCTTGAAGATTCCGCCCCTCCGTGCTCAGTGGCTCGGCTGTTCGGTAGCTCGGCTGTTCGGATGGCTCAAGCGTGAGGAGAAGCTCAGTGAGTTGATGAAGGGGATGGGTCGATGAAGCTCTGCTCCTCGGCTCGGGAGGATGGGTCAGCATACGGGAGAGGTGAGGGGCTCTGAAGTTGTCTCTATTCTGTTTGGTTTTGGAGATTATTGAAGAGGAGCTCCACTCCTAAGAGAAGCGGTGCTGGGAAGACCCATTCTTTGAAGTGAGCGCAAGGAGCAATTCTAAGAGAGTTTTAGCTCCGATCTCGTCGAGAAGAGCTATTTGAGAGACAAGTTTGAGGAGGAACTCCAGGAGAAAGTTGTGCTCCGAACCTGTGGAGAAGAGCTTCGCTTTGGAAGTGAGCGGAGTGAAGAGTCTTGACTTTGAGAAGAAAGAGGATGGAGAGGAGAGGCATTCGGGTTCTCTCCCCTGCCTCGTTCTTTCGCACAGTGAAGAAGAGCAGAAGTGTTGGGTACTTTTGGCGGGAAGACTGAAGAAGGAGAAGAAGGAAGGAGCTAAGAAGGGTATGGGTCGGACCGAGGGTATTGGATCCGACCCTGACCCGTTAGCCTCTTTTTCTTCTTGCTCTTCATCTGCTTTGCTGCTCGGTAGATGCATCTTGTTCGGCAGATCCGAGCACGGATTTTGGGGCACATCTTCCGCCACTTTGCTTCTCGGTAGATGGGTAGCTCGGCTCGGATGGTCATGGGGGCAGTTCAGAATGGCCATCTTCCTCCGGCCCGTTTAAGGACGAGCTGGTGAAGTAAAGTCGAGCCATAGGACCCCGACCATCGTTAGATTAGTTTAAGGTTGTGGGAGCAGTTCCGAATGGCGAGCTACTTCTAGTTTGCTTAGGAGCGAACTTGCGAAGTAGAATCGAACCAAGTGTTGGACTCCGAACCATTCAACGGCTGCAGGAGCAATTTCGAACGGCGATCTACTTTCGGCTCGTCTATGGACGAGCCGAGGAAGAAGAGTCGAGCCGAGTGCTGGACTCCGACCATCGTGAGGTTAGTTTGAGGGATGCAGGAGCAGTTTCGAATGGCGAGCTACTTCTAGTCCGCTTAGGAGCGAACTTGCGAAGTAGAATCGAGCCAAGTGTTGGACTCCGATCCATTCAACGGCTGCAGGAGCAATTTCGAACGGCGATCTACTCCTGGCTCGTTTGAGGACGAGCCGAGGAAGAAGAGTCGAGCCGAGTGTTGGACTCCGAACCATCGTGAGGTTAGTTTGAGGGATGCAGGAGCAGTTTCGAATGGCAAGCTACTTCTAGTCCGCTTAGGAGCGAACTTGCGAAGTAGGATCGAGCCAAGTGTTGGACTCCGATCCATTCAACGGCTGCAGGAGCAATTTCGAACGGCGATCTACTCCTGGCTCGTTTGAGGACGAGCCGAGGAAGAAGAGTCGAGCCGAGTGCTGGACTCCGAACCCGTTGTGAAGTGCTTAGCAAGTTGTGGGAGCAGCCATGTAGAAGAAGCTGGACTCCGAACCCACCATTTAAGAGAGTCGTGACTCGGAGAGATAGAGAAGCAAGAGCAATAATTTTCAATGAAAAGATGTAAAACTTTATTGAAATAAACTAAGTGGCTGCTCCAACAGGGCGAGCCATTATTACATGCTGTTGGCCGAGTTACAAGCATCGGCCTTATTGAAAATCAGAATCCTACTTCTACAATAAGGTGAGGACCTCTTGGGAGGAGCTGAGTCTTGAAACTCGGCGGGCCTTTCTGTTCGTTTGGAAGAGGTGATGGTCAGGGGAGGAGCTCGGCCCCCTCTTTTTGGACGAACTTGATCAGGTGCCCCCGTTGTATGAGTTCTTCGATCTCCTCCTTAAGAGCCCGACAATCATCCGTGTCGTGGCCGTGGTCCCTGTGAAAGCGGCACCACTTATCTTTGTCCCTTTTCTTGCCAGGGGTATTCATTCTTGGGGGAGCGCGGAGTAGTCCTTCCTTGTCCACCTCCATAAGGACTTCTGATATATTAGCAATGAGGGGGGTGAACTTCTCAAACCGGGGAGTCGGGCGACGCTGTCCATTGCCGTCCTTCTGAAGCTTCTTAGCCTCTTCTTCTTCGGTCAACTTTCGTTTTGTCCCTGAGGTAGACCCTTCGAAGCTTGGAAGGTAGGCGGCCTCTTCGGCACGAATGTACTTGTCACACCTGAGAAGGAGGTCGGCAAAGTTCTGTGGAGGCTTCTTAGCAAGAGAGGAGCGGAGGCTGGAATTGAAGACATTGGATTGGAAGGCGGCCGTTGCGACAGATTGGTCGAGGGAAGCTATAGACCTAGCCTCAGCTGTGAACTTCTTCACATAGTCTCTTAACTTCTCACCTTTCTCTTGCCTGAGCTGGAGGAGTGAGATGCTGGTCTTCTCCGTGCGCCTGCTACTCACGAAGTGGGTGATGAAGAGTGTTTCGAACTGCTCGAAGGAGAATATGGAAGACTGGGCGAGGCGGGAGTACCATTCCCGAGCCGGGCCCTTGAGAGTAGCAGGGAATGTCTTGCACAGCAGGGCATCGGAAGCTTGGTGGATGAGCATGAGAGTCTTGAAGCTCTCAATGTGGTCAACGGGGTCAGTTTCCCCGGTGTAAGTCTCAAATTGGGGAGGTTTGAAGCCGAACGGCACAGGTGCATCCACAATGGTTCGGGAGAAAGGGGGTCGAGTAGGACGTAGGGTCCTCCCCCTAAGCTCTTCTTCTCGACCTATCTGACCCAGGCGCCTCTCTACCTCATGGAGACGGCGATACATGGCGTCGTCCCTCCGACGGTAATCAGCTGAGCCTCTAGACTCGTCTTCGTAGGAGGGAGAGCGAGGGCTGCGGCGATGGTAACTTCGGGAGCGACGAGGACTTGGGGTACGCCGGGAGTTGGTAGGAGCGGGACGAGGAGATGGGGACCGTCGGCGAGGACTTCGGACTGGAGGAGGGGACGGGGCCTTCGGCTCATTAGGGTTTTGACGGAGGTTGAGTGCCTGTTGTACCATTGCTTGGAACTGCTGGAACTCGGCACGGGTGATTGGTGCCTCATTGTTCCTGGGCTGTTGCCGATCTACGGGGGAGTACCTCCTTCTGTGATGCTCGGGGGACTCCCTCCTTCCCCTTCGGACAGGGGATCTTCTGTAGTCTCGGTGGTGAGGGGACCGCTCACCCGGACGTTGTTGGCGGGAGGCTCCCTTTCGGGCCCGCTTCTCGTCCAGACGGTGGCGTAGGTCCTCTTCCTTCTTCTGATTTTGGGGATTGTGAGAGGCCATGGAATCCGTAGAGGCGTTGTGTATGGAGACGCGGTCTTGGTGGAGCGGTTGCTTCATGCGGGAGCCCCCCGCACCGGCATTCTGTGGACCAGTAGGACCCTTGGGGGGTTGCCGATTCTGAAGAGGAGGCTGATTTTGTTGAAGAGGGTCCTCCACTTGAAGCGGGGGTTGTCCCTGCTGCGGAGCGAGTTGGACGGGGACTACCTCTTGCTGATCAGCGGGGTTGGGTCCACGGTTGGACCCTCTAGATCTGACTTTTCTGGGAGGCATGACTGGAGAAGAGCTAGTCGACGAGGAAGAGGCGGAGGCTATTCGTATGGTGTTCCCACAGACGGCGCCAATCTGTTGCCGCTAAATTCGGTGTGGGGGCAAACAGATAGAATTTGTGAGTTCGTGAAAAACCTGAATAGCAAACACCTAACCTGTTCCGCCGGAGCTTGACCGTTGACTCCCGCCGTTCACCTGCAAGGAAGTGCGATACACCGGGGTTGATCCCGGCGACGCACCCTCCGACGCTCAAGTCAGTAATCAGAAATGATTAAGAAAGAGCGTTTAACTAGAAAAAGATTGATTACCTCTTAATGGAGATGGGTGTGGGGTATTTATAGTCGCCGTTGGGATCAGATAAGGAATGTGATTCCTGTGATCTGATAAGGAATATTTTCCTAGTAAACAGATTAGGAATGTAATCCCTTAATTCCCGGTGAAAAGATAGATGTGAATCAGAGTCGTTGATTAGGATTAATCAGAAACCCTAATTCTATCTTTTCTGGACTGGGTGTGTTTCGGGTTGGGACCCGTACCCAGTTGAGGTGGATCCGTTCGTGGGTTATTGGATCTGTGAGAAGGAGACCCAGTGCCCGTTTCGGACCCATTTGTATGTGAAATTACCGTTTTACCCCTGAGCTTTAAGATTCGTGTCCGATGTGAACGGTCCCGATTTAATCCTATTTTTAGCCATATCATCCACCTTCTTGATCACCCACTTAGAGATCTCAAAGAAGGACATATAACAAGTTGGTAGGCCGGAAAACACCGAATTGGTAAGATTCACCCTTCCCTCAATGGAGAGATACTGTAACCCCTGTGACTCATTTTTGTAATTTATTTGTATTTAATTAAATTTCTAGTTATTTCATTTTTATTTCCGATTGTATCTCTTTTCGTTCCTTTTGATTGTATGTTATTGTTCTCCTTATGATTCATTTCTGTTTGATTCAGCCTTTATATTCTCATTTGATTGATCTACAAATTCGTTCTTGTCTTTGTTTATTGCCTACACCTAATTCATGACCTATTTGTCTCATATTGGACTCTTTTCTTCCTATTGGATACTACCCAGTCGACCCAAATCCATATTGACTCTATATTACCCTCCTAATTGTACCATAACCCTAATTACCAAATCCTAATATTCATGTCTCTCTCCCTAGCCGTCATCTACCTTACTCTTGACCTTCATCATCTCCCCTCACCCCAATCCTCATCGCTGCCGACCCCCGTCGCCGGCAACCCTGACCCCGACACCCTGCTCCTCCTCCGTCCTATCCACTAGCCGCTGTCCCCTATCCTTGCAGCAGTGTGCCGCTGTTCCCCTCGTCGCTGCCATCGTCTTCTCTCTCTTGCCGAAGCCAACCCTCACCCTGTCTCCATCCGATGTTGCTCCTCGCCCTAGCGTTGAGCTACCCTTAGGACTGTGCCTAGCCGCTGTCACTGACCCCCTGTGTTGTTGTCGCCGCACTTACTGTGCTGCTACCGTGTGATTGTGTGTGAGGTCACGTGCGTCTCTTGTGCGCGTATATTTAGTTGGTGTTGGTTCCCGCTCTTGTTCGTGTGTTCTCTTGTTCGTTGTGTTCATTGTTTAGAATCCGTTCCCGTTATTCTGTCTTCTTCGTCTTCGTCGTTATCAGGCAAGTAGCTTGTATGTAATTTTTATCATACAAGTTAAATATGGTAAGTAGTCTCGCATGAAATTATTTATTACCCTCATGATGACCATATTTGTTAGTTGATCCGTTCCTTCATCTCTTGATCATGAGTAATTCACCATAAGTTGTTACCCGTTGCATGAAAACAATTTAGATTAGATGGACATCTTGATGCTTATGCTTGTTGTGACATATCATATGTTGTAAATGATTGCTTCGTGGATGTTTGTATGATGTACTATCTTATTATAGAGTGTTTATTCACATGTCATGCTGATTTGAGTTTCCTATATACCATACTTTTTATGCCATCTTAGATTGGAACATTTGTAATTAAACTATTTAATAATATGCATAAAAGAACTTTTATTTTACTGCTGCCCTATTTTGTACAGTAATTTTGACATTGTTAACATCAGTAAAATAGATACAGTTGTGAACATGATTTGTAGGCTTTGTTTTCTAGTTTTCAGAACTTTTGACTGATCTGAATTCTGATTTTTGATGCACGAGTTATTGTTATTTTACTGCAGTCATATCGTATATTCTAGTTTCTGAACTATGTGATTTATGTATAAAACATTATTTTAAAACTAATATTAAAAATAGAATTTGAACTCTAAATTTTTACTGAGTATGTTTAGACATGACTGGATCAATTCCTAGTTTTTGTGGAATTAATTAATGACTTTTGTATCTCATTTCATGCTTATGGAACCAATCGATATATTTCCAAACTGTTTGCTGTTCAGTAAAGAATTATGTTTTCAACTTGATTCTATTTGTTTTTGATGAAAAATTTGTGAATATGAACTGTAGCCTGATTTTTTTATTTTATAACCCTTTTGATGGATCGGGATTTTGAATTATATTTTGCGAATTATCTCTGTTTTGGTATTGCTGTGTCTGAACTTTCAGAATTGAAATTTTGTGGCATTACTCTGTTTTTCCAATTTTATTGACTATACTATCTGTAATATAATTTTACGATATTTTATAAGTTGAGACTAGATATACTAGGAAATCTTCCTGATTTTTCTTGGAATTAATTATAATGTTTTCAAATCCTTTTCATGCTTATAAACAAGATTTTGCATTTTCTGGCTGAACATAACTTCAGTATTAAACGCTATTTTCAACCCTATTTCTGTGGCTGATGTATGACTTGTATCTATGCGCTAGATTCGGCAGAGAGTCTAGTTTTCAGATTTTCTGACGGATCTAGATTTATGGTTCTGTAGTAATGGAAATCTCAGATTTGGTGCAGTAGTCTCTTGCTGTCCATAAATGGAAGTTTCGTTGTTTTGACTATTATGAGTTGTTTTGTCACCCGTTTGTGTTTTCCATTTGACTTAGACTTGTCCTTTGTTCTTTCCATGTCTTCAGCCTTGTTTATATTCGTTCACACCTATTTAATAATATTGAAAAATAATCAAGCCGGAGTTTTTGAGGGAAAAGATCTAGTAATGGACAATATAAAAATGTGTATTCAGAAGGGAACTAATTTTCCCCACTGTTACTGTGGTACCCACTGTTTATCTCTGGATGCATGAGGGCATGATCCATGATACCGTTACTATTTTCTATTACTTTTACTGTTACTGTTTGTCTGAATATACGACCCTAGAGGTTCCACTCCGAGATCTTAAAACGAAACTGTTTGATGTAGCAACCATGTTGTATAATTTGGGACACATGAAGTGCTACCTAGATATTAATGAAAGTTAGACATAAGAATAATTGTATCACTGTCACATCTTGTTTCAGTTACCGTTGACTTTACTGTTGTCGTTTACTTCATTGTTACTGTTACTGTTATACTCTTTACTGTTTATCCACTGTTTCCGGTTATCTATAGACTGTCATCTTTTGTTTCTTATCTCCATGTTAGTACTTCATGTTTTTGTTGCATATTTTCTTTTCCATTTTCTTGCTTGTACTGCTTGCGGCTCGGAACTTGCATCTAACGGGCATTATATTTTCCTGTCTTTCTTTTTCTTGTAATTGCTATATGAACAGGTTTTGGTGATCGCTTGCCTACTGGAGTTGGTGAGAAAAAGTTTTGAGATGCGCTTTGGAAAATTTTCTTAATGTTTGTTAGAACTATTTTATTCATGTACTGTATTGAGAATTGTATTTGGGCTTGTAGTCCCATGATATTGTTTGTTTCAGATCTCGTATTTGTTTGGGATATTCATTATTATGCGAATAAATACTGTTGAGTTATATTTTTTTATGCATGTCTGGTTGAGTATATTGTTATATTTACTGTTGTAATGAGTCAAGTAGATCCGTACAGCTTATGGATGGTAAAAACTATCCGTCGTGCTTAGTCACATACCGTATTCCATATTCCTTTTGGGAAGCGGGGCGTGACAGATACGTACATTTTCATCATGCTAGTCTAGCCTCCTCCTTGTCAACAATCGCCATCTAGTCTTTCTTATTCAATTTTCCTGGCCTTAGATGCAGACCTAAGTTTTTTATGGGGAAGGATTCCACTTTGCAGCTTTGCACATTGGCATTCTCTATTGTCTGCTCCAGACACAAGGCAACGAGTATAAGATTGCTCTTATGATAATTGACCCACATACTTGACCAAGCTTTAAATCAATAAAGCGCTTCTTTGATAGCAAGAGTCTCTTCCAGGCATCCATTGTCAAAGATCAGAGTATCATCAGTATATTGGATGATGGAGCATCCCTTACTAGTACCAGTGTTACCAACCGGCAAGGTCCAACCTTCATCCTTGCAGTTTCACCATGGAGGTAAGTATATCAGGGACAAGAGTGAATGGTAAAAGGCAATAATGAATTTCCCTGACGCAGTCCTCTCTTGAACTTGAAGGTCTTTTCGGTGGTGCCATCTACAAATATGGCAGCTTGACACGTAACAAAAATTTTTTTTATCCAAGTTATCCAACGACCACTGAACCCCCTTCCCCAAAGTGCCTCCCAGATGCATTCCTAGAAAACCGTATCGTACGCCTTCTAGAAGTCAAGTTTTAAGAGGAAGCTTCAGACATATTGGACACATGGCATTGGTGAATTGTTTCCTCAGCCGTCGTAACACTATCCAGGATACATCTACCTTTGATAAATCCTATTTTTTCTTTCCCAACCATCAAATCAATGACTTTTGCAAGTCTTGTTGCCAAGATCTTGTTGATATTTTTAACGGAGCAGTTCAACAAGCTAATAGTTTTGAAGTAGCCTACTGTACATGCTTGTTCTTTTTTGGGGATCAGGACGACCTTCGAGAAGTTTAAACGACCCAATCTCAGCTGGTTAGAGAAGAAGTTACTAATAACTGCTATAAGGTCATCCTTAATATCTTCCTAAAAGATATGATAGAATAATATTGGGAAACTATCAAGTCCTTGTGCTTTCTCGTTACCTAGCTGGGTAATGGCCTTCTTGACCTCATTAGTCTAAAAAGGATCCTCAATATCTTGAAAGGCTGCCTCCAGTTCGGATGTTCTCTCTGGCCAGAAGTCATCAGTGATAGGCATCCAGAACTCGCTTCTACTCCGTAGAAGGTTCTTGTAATGTTCTTGAAAAGCAGCTCTAATTTGACCCTCCTCCTGAATGACTTCACCGCCACCTCAATGGAATGGACACGATTGGCTCTCATGTTAGCACTAGCCACATGGTGGAAGAATGTGTGCATCCCCTTCATTGAGGTACGTGATCCTCGACCTTTGCTGCCACTTGACCTCCTGCATTTTTTAAATCATAGTGATGTCCTCCTTGAGGGTAAGGAGTCTGGTCCTCTCACTTTGTGTGAGATCCTTAGTCTCCTAGACTCTCCAATGCATATCAATTTCATCTAGGATAGTCTCCTAAACTCTCTCAAGCGTATCAATTTCAACTAGGATAGTCTCCTTCGTCCTACAGAAGGAGGAGAACGGCTATCGATTCCATATCCTAAGTCTCGTCCGTAAACACCTCACTTTCTCACTCCACACAGCCGCTATCTTAATCCCTGAAGTCGGTCGGGCCCAACTTTCCCAAGCCATATGCTGGAAACCCTCAGTTTCTAGCCACACCTTTTCGAAGTGAAACTTCCTTGGCTTTCTTATCCGGTCCTCTCTCGATGAGACTAGCATTGGCACATGATCAGAAGTTGGTCTAGGATGGAGTGTGCATTATCAAGCGGAATTTTAGCTTCCCTGTCCAAAGAGACTTGAACATGGTTTAACTTGGCCAAGATGGGGGAAGCTTGCAAGTTAAACCACGTATTTAATTTTTCAGCAACTAGGATGTCAATAAGGTCAACATATGAGACAACCTTGTTGAAATCTTTTCGTTTTGCATTGCTACTTCCTCTACCACAGTATTTAAATGCAAATCTAGTGATGTTAAAATACTCACCAATCAACCAGGGATACGACCACCAATTTTGGATTGAATGGAGCACAGCCCAAAAGGTGGGTCTCGCATTGGTTAAATTCAGTCCGTAGACAGTCAACATTACTTGGGTCCAGTTGTCACCAAGTCACCTCAATCGGACCGAGAGAGAGAGAATTCTCCATGGAATTCTTTTAATGACTCATTAACTTCATGATTAAATCTTGTAGCAATGCCCGCAGAGGCTCCAACCAATGGATTACTCAACCAGTCCCTAATTATACCACCCTAATTTGAATGAAACACCTTAGGTTGTCGAGTTTGGTTTCCTGAAGTCCTACAATGTATGGCTTTGAGGAAAGGATGACGTTCCTAACCATCCATCTCTTTCTCCTCGCCCCCAACCCTCTGATGTTCCAAAACAAGAAACTCATTTGGAAACTAATGTAGAAGTTTGGTGCTCGACTAGGTTTGATTCTAGGTTCACCTTATCCATTTCTCAACCCCGAATCTTATTCAAAAGAAGGGGCATTATATCATTATCATCGTCTACAACATGTTCGCATTATTCTGACAATTTTCTTGCAATTTGGCAAAATTTATAAAATAAAATAACTTATGCATCTTTGACCTTATTTTACACATGAGTTTTGAAATAGAAATTGGGGAAAGTGGATAGAACTCGAAAGAAATTACATTTGTGTTTCTTCCATTTTCCTGACTTTTGATTTCAAAATCCACATCCCAAATATAGCCAAAACTCCAATATTTTTAAATGAGGATAAATTGTATTAAACCCCCAAGATTTTGTGGCTTGGCGGTAAGGTCTGCTGAAGAATTTTGATGAACACACTCCGCCCTTCCTATAGTTTGCATTAGAGCTGGTATGGGGTCCAATCGGGTTGGGTCCTCCACTACCAGGATCCGGACCCGATACCTCATAGGTCGAAAAATTGGATTCGGACCCGGACTTGCAAGAACCGGATCTGGCTTTGGGTCATAGTTAAAAAAATCTACCCGTCGTATCCGATAGCGGGAAATAAATATTTGCACTTAAGTATTTTTGCACCTGATACCCTACGGTTCCAAAACATTTTGCACTAAGTACATTAATAAATATTATATTTACACATCTATCTTCAACAATTACTTTTATATGTATATCCCTATAATCCTATTATTCAAATTCCATATCTTTTGGGGGTATTTTGTAACGGGTCATGTTCCGGGTCGGTTCTATTTTGAGTGGACCCGGACCTGGATTCGGACTCGAAAGTATATCGGGTCTTATTTTAGGACCCAGATCCAGACCCGTAAAGATCAGGTCGGTTCCGGTCCAATGCCGAGTCCAGGTCGAATCCGGGTATCGAGTAAAAGTGATGGTGCTAGTTTGCATAGTTAGCAATTTACTCCCCATTCATCCCTTTTTTAGACATATGATGTCTAGTTTATGATTTCTAATACCCAATTGCATTAAATTTGCTTTAACCTTAGTAAAAGAATTTGTGGTTTATACAATAATAGAAATTCTGTAATTTCTCCCATATCATTGGACAAGCTATTCCCAATATCATGGGACACGAATATCATGGGACAAGATATTCACACACTAGTTCTTGTATAAAGTGAAATAAATTATGTAATTAGATTCCAATATAAGGTTAAAACTTAGCAAAATGCTAGATATACATGAGTTTTTAGCTTAAACATACATTATAAATATATTGGGATCCACTTCTCACTAAAAGACAAGATTAAAACATTATCTTTTAGCGAGAAGTGGACCTCAATGTATTTATAATGTCTGTTTGAGATGAAAACTCATATATGTGTAGTCATAATCTTATCTTTTAGTGAGAAGTGGACCTCACTGTATTTATAATGTATGTTTGAGATGAAAACTCATGTGTAGTCATCCTCTAAAACTTTAAACAGATTCAAAAGCAGTTTGGGTATGAAAAAGCTTTATATGGTGTTAATTGTTAACAAAATAGACGGGTAAATTGCTAACAATGCCAACTATAGAGGGTGGAGCGTTCATCAAAATACTTCAAAAGGGGTCACTGCACAACCTCCAAAATCCCTCCAAAATGAATGTGTCAATCCTTAATAATTTATTAATTTCAAAGAAAAGTTTATCTAGACTCCTTGTTTGACCGTGATTTTACATTAGATAATTTGACTATTCCCATTTTCCACTTTAAATTTTAATATAAAAAAATTAACAATGGCACGTAAGAGCATTTGTAGTCGTTCAATCTCCAGATTTGGGTATTTGACATATAGGAATAGAAATTTTGGATTTGAGTTGAAGTTGTTTGAACCCAAAATTTGGGTATTGATTTTAAGATTGTCGACGGACGAAAGATGATGTCTCGTCTCAGATTTTTTTTAATAATAAAAATGTGCCGGACGATGAATGATTTCCCGTTTCAGCATTTAAAATAAATAAATAAATAAAATTTGCTCAAGGACGGGAAATCATTTCCTTTCCGAGAGTTCTTTCAGCTAATTTAATCTTACTTAATAATTAATTTAATCATAATTGAATCTTAATTTAATCTCAAATCTTAATTAAATCTTAATCTGTTTGCACAATAATTCTATAGACATATTTCTACAGAATCTCTCTAAATGTTGGCAGCAAATCTCTTGGACGGGGAATCATTTCCCGTCCATTTTTTTTTAAATCGATCGTTCCATCCGATCTTTAAAAAAATTTGGACGAGAAATGATTTTCCGTCCGATTTTTTTTTTAAAAAAAGCGACGAAAGATGATCTTTCGTCTGGTTGAACGGACGAAAGATCATCTTTCGTCGGCTATTTTTTCTAAATTGCTATATCTTCTTCCAAATATAGCAGAGCATTGTTCCCTATAATCCAAAATTTAGGTATATAACTGTTGTTGCTAATTTTGGTGTGGGAGCAAACAGATAGAATTTGTCGATTCTTGGAGAAAACGATAAAGCAAACCTGTTGACCTGTTGACCTTCACCAATGTTTGACTTGGTTTCTTGCCGCTGCTACGAACCTGCAAAAAGTGCGAGACACCGGGATGGATCCCGGCGACGCACCCTCTGACGCTTTTATCAGTAATCTGAATGATTAAGCAAGAACTTAAAACTGGAAAAGTATTGATTACCTCTTAATGGTGGTGGATGGGGGGTATTTATAGTCGCCTTAGGGATCAGATTAGGAATGTAATCCCTGTGATCAGATAAGGAATGTAATTCCTGTGATCAGATTAGGAATGTAATCCCTAATTCCTAGTGAACGGATAGATATGAATCAAGGCCGTTGATTAGTATTAATCAGAAACCCTAATTCTATCGTGCTGGACCGGGTTCAATTCGGGTTGGGATCCGTACCCAGTTGAGATGGATCCATTTATGGGTTATTGGGCTTTGAATAAAGACCCAGTTCCCATTTCAGACCCGTTAGTAGGTAAAATTACCGTTTTACCCCTCAGCTTTAAGATTCGTGTCCGATTTGAACGGCCCCGATTTAATCCCATTTTTAGCCATATCACGAGCCCCCCACTCCTGTAGACTAAGCTTTACAGTCTTCGAGGAGTAGTTTTGTTGTTCTAATGGCGTACGGAATTTTATCGGTGTTCTTAAGGGAGTTTGGATCTTGCTCGGGGTGCAACGGTGTTATTCTGGACTTGTAAAATGCCCAAAAATATTCTCCAAATTTTCTGGATTTTTTTGTGATTTTTCCACATTTTTCTGAATTTTTTCTCATTTTTTTGATTTTTTATTCATTTTCCAAATTAAATAATTAATTATCAAAAATATTAATTAATTATTCTAATTAAATAATTATATTTTTCAGAATTTTAAAATAATTTTTCTGAATTAATAATTATTTTTAAAATTTTTAATTAATTTTTTTCGATTTTTAATTATTTTTTCGAATTTTTTTTAAATAATTAAAACAAATAAATTAATTAAATATTACCTGGACACGTGGCGCATTTCTGGACGTCGATCGTGATCAGATGGCGCGCATCACAAAGCAGATCATGCTCTGGACACGTGGCGCGTTTCTGAGCGTCGATCATGATCAGATGTGAGCGCATCGCAAAGCAGATCACGTTCTGGACACGTGGTGCATTTCTGTGCATCGATCGTGTCGTAGCGCGAATTTTGAGAAGATCGGACGGATTGTATGGGCCGGCGGGTTTTTTCCCAATTTCATGGTCGGTACCTCGGCACCTCGGATCTGGCTGACCCCTTCAAGATGAAGCCACGTGGCAAATTTTTTTTTTCTTTTCTTTCTTTCTTTCTTTCTTTCTTGCTCTTTCTCCCGCCTCTGTTCTCTTCTTCGACCGGCTTCTTCTTCGTCATCGACCGACTTCTTAAAGACAGAGGGGCAGCTTTGGCAAGTTGATGAAGGAGATGGGCAAGGAGCTAGCGATGTGGAGGCGAGCTCGATCGGCGACTGAGTGAGGGAGCTGATTGTGGGAGCTCGGCATCGGGGTGAGCTTGCGAGGGCGAAGCTCGACGAAGTTTGGTTCTGCCACTTGAAGCTTAGGGAGCAGTAGAGGACAAGCTTGATAGTGGGATGAAGGAGAGCTCGGCGATGCGGAGTTCGGCGATGTGGAGCTCGGCGGTGTGGAGCTCGGCATTGGACCTCGATAGCGGAGCTTGGAAGCGACAGTGTTCACTGAGGAAGGGCTCGACGATGAGCTTCGGCTGCTCATGTGAGCGTGGTGAGGAGGCAAAGCCATGTCGACGCTTGGCGAGGAATTTGGGTTCGGAGCTTCGGAGCTTCGGAGCTTTGTGAGCTCGGTGACGGAGAGCTCGGTTTGGAAGGTGGGCGACCGAAGACGAGCTCGGCAGTGGGATAGGGTCGAGCTCAGTGATGTGCGGCGAGGTCGAGCGTGGGGTTGGCGAAGGAGTCGTGGTGCAGTGAAGAGGAGAAGCTTTCGGAGCTTTGGGTTTTTCTTCTTCTGTCTGGGTTTGGCGCCAAAAGTAGGAGAAGGAAAGATATGGGGTTCGGGTCTGGATCCCTTAACGGGTCTGAACCCGACCCTGTAGCCCGTTTTTTTTTTTTTTAATTTTAATTTTCTTCTTCGCTGCTTCTTGTTCGGCAAATCCGAGCACGGATTTTGAGGCACACCTTTTGCCACTTTGCAGTTCGGTATATCGTTAGATCCGAGCTACGTGGCTCAATCTGGGCGATTGATCACGATCATGGCGCGAATCACGAGACAAGAGGCTCAGATTTTGAGAAAACGTTATCTTGTCGTTTTTATGGAGACGTGGTGCGATCTGAGCCGCTCAACAGATTCAGACACGAATTTTGAGACAATCTGACGGCAAAACTGGCTCGGCGGAATTTTTCTCCATATGTGGAGGTCGGTACCCCGGCACCTCGGCATTGTGGCTCGGTAGCTCGGTGTAGTAGAGCTCGGCCCTGAGAAGAAAAAAGAAGGGGAGGAGAGGCATTCGGGTTCTCTCCTCTGCCTTGTTTTTTCGCACAGTGAAGAAGAGGAGAAGAGCTGGGTGCTTTTGGCGAAGAAACTGAAGAAGAAGGAAAAGAATGAAGAAGCCAAGAAGGGTATGGGTCGGATCGTGGGTATCGGATCCGACCCCGACCCGTTAGCCTCTTTTTCTTTCTTCCTCTTTATCTGCTTGCTTGTTCGGCAAATCCGAGCACGGATTTTGAGGCACATTTTTTGCCACTTTACGGTTCGGTAGATTGGTAGCTCGGATTTCAGATCCGAGCTACGCGGCTCAATCTGGACGGTTGATCATGATCATGGCGCGAATCACGAGACAAGAGGCTTAAATTTCGAGAAAACTTTATCTTGTCGTTTTGTGGAGACGTGGCGCGATCTGAACCGTTCATCATGTTCTAGCACAAATTTTGAGACAATCTGACGGTGAAACTGGCTCGGCGGCATTTTTCTCCATATGTGGAGGTCAGTACCTCGGCACCTCGGCTCGGTGACTCAATAGCTTGCCCTTTGCCCATAGTAGCTCGATAGCTCGGCATAGTGGAGCTCGGCCATGGCGGAGCTCATTAAGGTGAGCTCGACGATGGAGGAGGGGTCGGCATATGGGAGAGGTGAAGAGCTCCGAAGCTTGGTGATGTGCTGTTTGGTTTTGGAGATTTTTGAAGAGGAGCTCCACTCCTAAGGGTGAAGAAGAGATGCTAGGAAGATCCTCGTACGAGCCATGGGAAGACCCATTCTTTGAAGTGAGTGCAAGGAGCAAATCTATTGGAGAGTTTTGAGTTCCGAACTCGCTTAGAAGAGGCCCGCTTTGGAGGCGAGCGTAGTGAAGAGCTCGGTTCTGGGAGAGAGCCATTTGTGAGATGAGTGTGAGGAGGAGCTCTAGGAGAGAGTTGTGCTCTGAACTTGTTGAGAAGAGGTCCGCTTCGAAGACGAGCGGAGCGAAGAGCTCGACTCTACGAGAGAGCCATCTAGAAGAAGAGTTTGAGAAGCAACTCTAGGGGAGAGTTGTGAGCTCCGAACTCGTTGAGAAGAGGTCCGCATTAGAAGGAGCGGAGGAAAGAGCTCTGCTCTGGGAGAGAGCCATTTGTGAGACAAGTGTGAGGAGGAACTCTAGGAGAGAGTTGTGCTCTGAACTTGTTGAGAGGAGGTCCGCTTTGGAGGCGAGTGGAGTGAAGAGCTCGGCTCTGGGAGAGAGCCATTTGTGAAACGAGTTTGAGGAGCAAATTTAGGGGAGAGTTGTGAGCTCCGGACTTGTTGAGAAAAGGTCCGCATTAGAAGGAGCGGAGTGAAGAGCTCTGCTCTGGGAGAGAGCCATTTGTGAGACGAGTGTGAGGAGCAACTCTAGGGGAGAGCTTCAGCTCCGAACTCGCTGTTTAAGTGAGAGAATCAACGGTTATGGGAGCAGTTCCGAATGGCGAACCACTTCTAACTCACTTAAGAGCAAGTTATTTGAAGCAGAATCGAGCCAAGTGTTGGATTCCGACTCATCGTTTAAGAGAGTATCAACGGTTGTGGGAGCAGTTCCGAATGGCGAACCACTTCTAACTCGCTGAAGAGCAAGTTATTTGAAGCGGAATCGAGCCAAGTATTGGACTCCGAACTCGTCGTTTAAGAGAGTATCAACGGTTGTGGGAGCAGTTCCGAATGGCGAACCACTTCTAACTCGCTGAAGAGCAAGTTATTTGAAGCGGAATCGAGCCAAGTGTTGGACTCCGAACTCGTCGTTTAAGAGAATATCAACGGTTGTGGGAGCAGTTCCGAATGGCGAACCACTTCTAACTCGCTGAAGAGCAAGTTATTTGAAGCGGAATCGAGCCAAGTGTTGGACTCCGAACTCGTCGTTTAAGAGAGGGCTAACGAGGTGTAGGAGCAATTCCGAATGGTGAACCACTTCTAACTTGCTGAAGAGCAAGTTATTTGAAGCGGAATCAAGCCAAGTGTTGGACTCCGAACTCGTCTTTAAGTGAGTATCAACGGTTGTGGGAGCAGTTCCGAATGGCGAACCACTTCTAACTCGCTGAAGAGCAAGTTATTTGAAGCGGAATCGAGCCAAGTGTTCGACTCCGAACTCGTTGTTAGAGCTCAGTGAGTTGCGAGAGCAGCCATGTAGAAGAAGCTGGACTCCAAACTCACCATTTACCGAGCCGTAGATGTGACTCGAAGAGATAGAGAAGAAACAAGAGCAATAATTTTCAATGAAAAATGTAAAGTTTTATTGAGATAAACTAAGTGGCCACTTCAATAGGGCGAGCCATTATTACATGCTATTGGCCAAGTTACAAGCATCGGTCTTATTGAAAATCAAGATCCTACTTCTACAATAAGGTGAAGATCTCTTGGGAGGAGCTGAGTCTTGAAGCTCGGCGGGCCTTTCGGTTCATTTGTTGGCTCCTCAGGGGGGAAGCTCGGCCCCCTCTTTTTGGACGAACTTGTTCAGGTGCGCCCGCTGTATGAGTTCTTCGATCTCCTCCTTGAGCTCGAAAATCATCCGTGTCGTGGCCGTGGTCCCTGTGAAAATGGAACCACTTATCTTTGTTCCTCTTCTTGCCATGGGTATTCATTCTAGGGGGAGCGCAGAGTAGTCCTTCCTTGTCCACCTCCATAAGAACTTCTAATATATTAGCAATGAGGGGGGTGAACTTCTCAAAACGTGGAGTCGAGCGGTGCTGGTCATTACTGTCCTTCTGGAATTTTTGGGACCCCTCTTCGCTTGTGTTCTTCCATTTGTTCTCGAAAGGTGTCTCCTCAAGAACAAGGGGGTTGAGAGCCTCTTCTGCCCGTATGTACTTCTCCACCCTAAGTAGGAGCTCTGAGAAGTCCCAAGGAGGCTTCTTGGTAAGGGATGCCCTGAGGTTAGCATTAGTGGCATTGCGCTCGAATGCGGCAGAGGCTACTGACTGGTTGAGGAAGGGAATGGACCGGGCTTCGGCGGTAAAGCATCGAACATAATCCCTTAGGCATTCACCCTTTTCTTGGTTGAGGGTCACCAGAGATACACTTGTTTTCTCGGCCCGGCGGCTACTCACGAAATGAGTAAGGAAGAGCCGTTCGAACTGATCAAATGAGAAGATGGAGGTCAGGGCGAGTCGAGAGTACCATTCTCGCACAGACCCCTTCAGCGTGGCAGGGAAGGTCTTGCAGAGGAGGGCGTCTGAAGCATGGTGGATCATCATAAGAGTTTTGAAACTCTCTATGTGATCTGCGGGGTCCGACTCCCCGGTATACATCTCAAAGTGAGGCGGCTTGAAGTTTTCTGGGATGGGGGCCTCCATGATAGTGCGGGAGAATGGAGGTCTGCTCGGACGGAGGTTTATCGCCCGTTGCTCTTCTTCCTTGTCAATTCGGCCGAGGCACCTCTCCATCTCGTGGAGACGGCAGTAGACTGAGTCTTTTCTTTGATCATATCTTGCCGAGCCCCGGGACTCATCTTCGTACGAGGATGGACTGAGGCTGCGGCGATGGTAGCTTGGAGAAGGACGAGGACTGAGAGTGTGAAGGCGGTGGCTCCTAGCTGGCTCATGAGTAGGTGGCCTCTGGTCGTTCTTTGGGGCGATATTGAGGGCCCTTAAGACTATCGCTTGGAAGTCTTGAAGATCTGCCCTTGTGACTGGTGCCTCTCCAACTTGGCGGTCCCTATGTGTGGCTCGGCTTACTGGAGAATGAGTTCTACGCCGATGACGCTGAGGGGACTCTCTTTGCCTCCTCGGGAGAGGGGATCTTCTAGTCCTCGGTCGTCGGGGGGTTCAGATTCTTGAAGCCCCTGAGTTTCGGGTTGATGGACTCGACCAAGGGCCCGCCATCCATTCAGGCGAGTTCTAAGGTCGACCCCCTTTTGGCGGTCGTCAATTACTTGACGAAGATCCCGCTCGGGAGAGCTTTGAGAAGCCAGTGATTCAACTGAAGGATTGGGACCCGTGATTTGGTCGTGAGGAGGATGTTGCTTCGGACGACTCTGACGGGAGCCCCCCTGGGCAGCCCCCCGAGACCCTTGAGGGGCCGGTTGAGTAGGAGCACCTTGAACTGGAGGAGGGAGAGGGGGAAGAGAAGTGCTTCTTTGATTGGAGACCGCTGCCTTCCCCTTCTGTTTTGGATGCATGGCTTGAAACTAGTATCGTTGATGAAGTTAGGTTAGGTTGCTTTTTCGTTTTCCACAGACGCGCCAATCTGTTGCTGCTAATTTTGGTGTGGGAGCAAATAGATAGAATCTGTGGATTCTTGGAGAAAACGATAAAGCAAACCTGTTGACTTGTTGACCTTCACCAATGTGTTGACTTGGTCTCTTGCCACTACTGCAAACCTGCAAAAAGTGCGAGACACCGGGATGGATTCCGGCGACGCACCCTCCGACGCTCTTATCAGTAATCTGAATGATTAAGCAAGAACTTAAAACTGGAAAAGTATTGATTACCTCTTAATGGTGGTGGATGGGGGGTATTTATAGTCGCCTTAGGGATCAGATTAGGAATGTAATCCCTGTGATCAGATAAGGAATGTAATTCCTGTGATCAGATTCGGAATGTAATCCCTAATTCCCAGTGAACGGATAGATATGAATCAGGGCCGTTGATTAGTATTAATTAGAAACCCTAATTCTATCCTGCTGGACCGGGTTCATTTGGGGTTGGGACCCGTACCCAGTTGAGATGGATCCGTTTATGGGTTATTGGACTTTGAATAAAGACCCAGTTCCCATTTCAGACCCGTTAGTAGGTGAAATTACCATTTTACCCCTCAGCTTTAAGATTCGTGTCCGATTTGAACGGCCCCGATTTAATCCCATTTTTAGTCATATTAATAACTAAAGACTACAACACATTTTTTTTTCTATTTTTTGAAAAAATTGATATTTTATCCAACGACTAGAGACGCTCTAAAAGTTCTCCATCTCTACCCCCATTAGATCACATCACCACCACCTCCCCACCTTCCCTCCTCATCCAACAATGAAATCCATTGTAACGCGCACCGCCCGGATTTAAAATTGAAGTACCCAAACCGGGTCGTTAGTAAACTTTTTTCTTCCATCCAATACAATACACAAAGCAACTAACTTCAACATATACAACAATTTCACATTTACAAATATTTCCAAAATAAATACAACTTTTAATATAACCACCTTCCTCAAATAACTGCCTCTCGATCACTCGATCACTTACGAATTCTAGCAATCATGTTATACTCAAATCTACAAAAATAGAGACTAAGGGGGGATGGGCAACCACAAGCTAGTGAGATCAACCTTGCTTCAGCAGTTAATCAGATATGCTTACAAAAATGCGAAACCAATACTTTTAATTTCAAATACGTACACAATGTCAATAAACCAAAAATCATTTACTTTATTAGAATATTGAATTCTAGAGGTGACCCCTCTGATTCTAGAGTTGACCCTCGTCGAACTTATCACGTGACACTTAGTTTCGTGTGGCACTTGGTCCTACCATCCAAAGAAACAACTATAGCGTACCAATCGATACAAATAATCTAAATTAATCGGTACAGAAAATAACGTGCCTAATTCTAATGCATGCATAACAAAAATATCACTCATGATAATACCATATATGACCATATATAAATATGATCATTAGACCAATACTACTACTAGCTAGTATGGAATGTGCTACTGAAGTAGAATTGAGACCTTCATCCTTAGGCCACCTCCAACTGAGACCATCATCCTTAGGCCATCTCCAATCCACAACACTATTTTGGTGCAACTTTTACACCAAAATAGTGTACAAGTCACATTAAACAGTAACATAATGTTCAACCCACAACATTATTTCTAACACCAAAAAGAAATATTCTCTGTATATTCTTCTGTACCTACTTTTTATATCAATTTTGTACTAAATTATAGGGGTTTTTTATAAAAATGTACATTAAAAAATAATTTTAAAATGGCGTGCCACTGTTCACCAGTGCCAAAATTGCCAAAAATGGCGCTAGAAATGGCGCCTGATTGGAGCGCCTCCAGAGCCATTTTTTGGCGTTTTTTGACACCAAAATGCCACTGGATCGGAGTTGGCCTCGCCATCTTCATCATCCATGGAACACCTCAATTTCTCCCTGACTCTCTCTGCTAAAATATGCACACTTCCATAGTTCCCTATTGGAACTAACGATGTGCTTGATTTTCCATGGAGGAGCTATATCCGCATCAGTAATCCACTTGACTGCATTCTTCGAATCACAACCAATAATTTGATGTCCAACTCAAATAGCATCAACTTCAGCTAACTCAGGATCAGAACCAACAATTTGTATAGCTAGCCTCCACCCCTTTGGTGATCTCACCTTTGTGATCTCGAACAATACCTGCTGCAAATGACTCATTGTCTCCAACTGCTCCATCAACATTGATCTTCATACAACTCATAGGTGGACACTAGCAACATTGAGGTGGAGAATTAGGTTGGGGGTTCATAGAAGCATTATGTCGAGCATAGGGCCGATCCTGACAATTTGGAGGACCAGGACGAACAAAGATTATGAGGCCATTCTTTAAGTAATTGAAATAAATTTAATATATAAAAATAATTTACATTTTCAAAATAACCACATAAATATCTATATAATAAAACACAAAGAAAGCTATTAAGGGGATCTCATTCAATAGGGTTGAAATCAATAGTCAAGATCTAACCTCACAAAACAATTCCGCCCAAAAGTTTTCCCCCAAAACTCAAATTCAAATCTCCCCAAAACAACACATTTATTTATTTATTTATTTATTTATTTATTTCTCTCTCTCTCTCTCTCTCTCTCTCTCTCTCTCTCTCTCTCTCTCACTATTTACTCAAAAATTTATATTTTCAGTTTTCAGGTTTGTAAATTTTCAGAATTTGTATGCATTTTTTATTGCTCATGTTATATTGAAAATAGTAAATATCTCATCAACAGTTAAATTTCATCATTTTCCACACTGAAAGTTCTAAGAAGTTGGATTTTACACCCCCATTTATAATTATTTTTCAACATATACTAATGAAAACATGGACTTTTATTTATAACTAATTATTGTTTTACTATTCAAACTTGAGCTACATAATTGTTGTTTTAATGTTTACAAGACTTTCATATGCTGTATCGTTTCGAAGACGTACCATAGGCATGTGCCCAAGGTACGTGCCCATGGGCAAATCTAGTAGTCATATATAAATACTTAAATGATAAGAAAGCTTACAAATATTTCAAAGATTAATACAAACGTCATACAAAATTACAAATATTATAATAAATGACCACATATATGTCCAGAGCAGCGATGAGAAAGAGAAAAAAGAACATAAATCAGTTAAATGTTATTAAGCAATAAGCAGAATATATAAATTATAAGATGGTAGCTGTCACGCCCCGCTTCCCAAAAGGAATACGGAATATGATACGCAACTAAGCTCAGCAGATAGTTTTCACCATCCATAAGCTGTACGGATCTACTTGACTCATCATAACAGAAAATATAGCAGTATATTCCAACCAGGCATGCAAAAACAATTATAACTCAACAGTATTTATTGCATCAATAATAAATGTTCCAACAAATACTAGATCCGAAACAAAATAATAATCCTGGGACAATCACCCCAAATACAAGTCTCAATACGGTTCATGAAATAAAATAGTTCATCAAAATATTTAAGCAAATTATTCCAATTTCGCAGCTCAAAACTTTTGCTCACCAACTCCAGTAGGTAATTGATCAGTAAAACCTGCTCATATGACAATTATAAGAAAAATAGGAAAACAGAAAAACATAATGCCCGTTAAATGCAAGTTCGGACCGCAAGCAATATAAGTAGGAAAATGAAGGGAAAAACTAAACTAAACAGGTAATACTAACATGGAGAGAGTAGCAAATATAACAGTCTAGAGATGACAGTAAGCAGTGTAGTGGTAACAGGAGAAGCATAACATTAACAGTAAGGATCAACAGTAGCAGTTTGCTAACGATAGCAATAATCAACAGTAACAGTAAATTCCACGGTAACTGTAACAGGATGTGACAGTGTAAACAGTTATTCTTATGTCTAATGTTCATTACTAACTAGGTAGCACTTCATGCGTCCCAGATTTTATCACATGGTTGCTACAGCAAACAGTTTCGTTTTAAGATTTTGTAGTGGAACTGTCATGCCCCGCTTCCCAAAAATACGGAATACGAGCGCGTAACATTGGCCCAGCGAATGATTTTCATCATTCATAAGCTGTAGGATCGACTCAGCATCATATCAAGAAATATAACAAAATATACTCAACCACGCATGCAAGAATAATTTGTTAATCAAGAGAAAAAAATTGAAACAAAATATAAATATCCAAATAATTTCCAGATCTAGATCAAAGATAAAACTTCGGGACTACAAGCCCGTTACAAGTTTCAAGTAGCAACAAATATAAATAACTTAAATACAAAATAATTAAAGCAGTTTTAAGAGAAGCCTAGAACGTCTGCTCACCAATTCCAGTAGGCAATTCGTCTCCAAAGTCTGTATATATAAATATAAAAGGAAAAATAGAGAAAACAAAGATAAACGCCCTTAGTGCAAGTTAGGGCCGCAAGTAGTACAAGCAAGGGTATGAAAATAAGTGCAAGAAATATAAAGCAAGATTTGGAATCAAGAACGTATAACATGACATGATAGGGATGCAAGAAGTAGTGAAGTTCAAGAGACTAGCTAGTAAGTAAAACAACTCAAGTAACAAGATTGGGTAACAAGTACTAGTAGTGGAACAAGTGACAAGTGAACTTGTAATTGTATCAAGCATTAAGTAACAAGTATCACGTACAAGTTCCAAGTAACAAGTATCAAGTAGGGGATCAAGTGTGTACAAGTAACAAGTTTTTCTTAAGTCTAATGTTTAATTCTATCTAGGTAGCACTTCATACATCCATACTTTTACCACATGGTTGTTACTTACAAACAGTTACGTTTAAACCTAGTGGTGGATTTTATAGGGCGGTGTACTCAGGCATCAAGTATCAAGAAAGCCATGTTCATGAATCGAGTAATCATATAACTAGTTCATGTGTCAAGTAATAACATGACAAGTCATGAATCAAACGATAATATACTAGTTCATGAAACAAGTAATCACAAGTCCATGAATCGAATAATCATATACTAGTTCATGAATCAATAATAACTAGTTCATGAATCGAATAATATTATAACTAGTTCATGAAGCATGTATCAAGTGGGAAACACGGGCCCCCTTCCGAGTACACTTACCTATATTGTCCACTACTATGGTCTTTCCCTAAAACCTCGGCTTATTATTTATTATTATCATCAAACAAGCATGGAAGCGTGCGAAGCAAGGCAATTAAACATGTTCAATAACATGGAACAAGTTTAAGATGATTAGAAATCATATTCAAGGATTAACACAAATTAAAATTATCAAAAACTGGGAGAATTCCAATTCTGGACAGCATGACGTTGCTACACAAAAACTGTGATTCCCGTTGCTACAAGATAGAAAATGTGGATCCGTCAGAATTTCTAGAAACTAGACTCCTACCCGGTTCCAATGCATATAAATAAGATACATAAAAGTTGTAGCATCAGGTGTCAAAACAGCAAACTACACAGGATTTGTATTCAGCCAGAATTTGTAAAACTAAGTTATACATATGAAACAGGTTTGATACTTCATTAAATAATTCCAGGAAAATTAAGAAATGTTCTCTAGGGTGTATAGTATCAGCATGCAAAATTTTAGGTCATTATCTTACAGTTATCATAGTTAAATTAATTGTAAAACAAAGTGATGCAGCAACTTTTATGAATATGTGATTACAGACACAGAAGCAATAAATCTGGGATATCTCACAAACCGTAACTCAAAATTTAATTCCGTCAAAAGGGTAGTAAACTAGACATCTTGGGATAAGTTTCATATTTAGGACTCAAGTTCAGATTCTGATGTTATCGGGGTTGAAACAGCAAGTAAAGACGGGAGTAGCAGCAAACAAAGATAGTTTTTGCATGAAAAGCCTTATAATTATGATTCATATGGGTCTAAATTAACATGTGATGCAAACCAAAGTGTAATAGGTATCAACGGGAGGTTGTGACTCTTAAGATCATGGAATTGGTAAGGAACAAAATAAGATCAACAAACGATGAGCCAAAGGGGAGTCACATTTACAATCTACTTGCAGTATTTTCAATTAACCGCTTGTACTAGAACAATAAATTGTACAAGAAGATACTTGCCTTTGGGTGTAGACGAAGAATCTGAAGAAAGAATAATGGGAACGGATCTCGACACGGATCTTAATGACGATCAAGACCAAGGAAGATCGGACGGCTGGATCCAAGAGCTTGATGATGATGATCGCGATCGACGATCGGACGACCGAGATCAAAACTGATGGAGATCATGATGATTAAGAGGAGATCGACGAACCACATTCAATGGCGATGATGGAGATCATGATCATGATGATCAAGTCGAGCGGATGGTCAGGAATCAATCTATCAAGATCAAGATCAAAAGATTAAGAGATTAAGATCACAATCATGATGGGGATCGGACGGCCAAGGATCCACTTGATCAAAATCCCATGATCAACAACAACCCATCAACGGCTGCACCGGCTTGGCTCAGACGGCTGGAGGCAGCGCTCAGGCGAGGTTGGCGGCAGCTGCTGGTCGGCGCAACAGCGACGGGAGGTCGCTACAGCACTGTGCTGCTACCGCTATTGACGACAGGAGGTCGCGACACAAGGATGCAGGGGCTGCATCGGGCTGTAGGGGTCTGCAGGAAGGAGGGCGGCACCGGAGGGTGGTCGCGAAGGCAGAGCGACGGCAGGAGGCCGCTGCTTCTGTCTACTGGTTGGCCTCGGGAGGAGCACGCAGCATAGGGCTGCTGCTGGCTTCACTGGCGTTGTGGGCTGTAGGGCTGCGAAAGGAGATCGCGAGGGCGGCGCGACGATGGCGATGGGGTTGCGGTAGACAGAGGGCGGCAGGCGGTAGGGAGAGAGGACAGGAAGGAGGGTGCTGACGAGAGTATAAGGGATTGGGAGCTAGGGCTTTGGAGGTGGAAGAAGGTGAATAGCGGCTAAGGTTGGGTTTGCACAGTAAACTAGGTAAGGTAGGTTAGGTTTAGGTTTTAGGGTATAGGGTATTTATAGTATTATGGGTTTTGGGTTAATGGGTTTGAATAGGCACTACAAAAGATACTGCTTTTACCGGCGATTATTCCCCGGCGTTTTACTAGTAGCGCCGGGGTAGGGAGCGAGTAGGAATTGGGCGCCAGATGAGATGGTCATACACCGGCGTTCGATTTAAAATGCCGGCGTATGTTAGTATTCACCGGCGTTTTACCTAAACACGCCGGTGAAGTTTATTATTCACCGGCGTTTTTTATTATAAACGCCGGCGAATATACAGACACATTCACCGGCATTTCCAATTAAAACACCGGTGAATAACTGGGAATAAAACCCGCGAACCCTAATCTTTCGCTCGCCATTTTCCCAATACCCAAAAAAAAAAAGGAAAGAGGCGCTTCGTTTCCCTCCTTCCTCGCTCTACTTCCCGCGCGTTTGCCTCCGCCGCTTCGTCCTCTTCGACGGCCTTCGAACTTTCGAAATCGTCCCTTATTCCCTTCGTCCTTTTCGATTTCCTTCTTCCCTCTCTCTATTTGGAGGTGAATCGGCGGTCGCCCCCTCTCTCTCTCTCTCCTACGCCCCCGCCCTCGTCGCCCCGCTCCCTCTCTCTCTCTTCGGTATGATCTCTTGATTTTCCTTATTTTCCAACAAAGGCAGCTTTTTTCAGTTTATTAATTTCGATTTCCTTAGCATGAACGGTTTAGTTGAGATGAAGAATTAATAGAAAAATATATGCTTAGATAATGGAAATTTTCATCTTCTTTTACTGTTAATGAAGCTGATTTCATGCATCTGATTGTCTTCATGGCATGTTTGTTTTTTTACCCAAAATGGGTTCACTGTGAACTGAGGATGCTCTAGGTACGTATGCCAATATCCTCCGACCGGATATGCACAACAATTGGATTTTAGATTTAGTTGGGCACAGTGAATTAGTAGAGCAACATATAAGCTCACATAATGGGAAATTTTCATTTTCAGATACTGTTAAAGTAACCTGATTGCAATCTTTGGCATGGTTTTTTAACACAAAATGGGTTCACTTCCGAACTAAGTATGCTGCTAGCATACCCGTTTTCTTTCACTGTTAATGAAGCTGATTTCATGCATCTGATAGTCTTCTTGGCATGCATGTTTTTTTACCCAAAATGGGTTCACTGTGAACTGAGGATGCTATAGGTACGTATGTCAAAATCCTCCGGCCGGATATGCACAACAATTGGATTTTAGATTTAGTTGGGCTAAAGAAGTAGTAGAGCAACATATAAGCTCAGATAATGGGAAATTTTCATTTTCAGATACTGTTAAAGTAACCTGATTGCAATCTTTGGCATGGTTTTTTAACACAAAATGGGTTCACTTCCAAACTAAGTATGCTGCATAGCATCCCCAGTTTCTTTCACTGTTAGTGAAGCTGATTTCATGCATCTGATTGTCTTCTTGGCATGCATGTTTTTTTACCCAAAATGGGTTCACTGTGAACTGAGTATGCTATAGGTACGTATGCCAAAAACCTCCGGCCGGATATGCACAACAATTGGATTTTAGATTTAGTTGGGCTAAAGAAGTAGTAGAGCAACATATAAGCTCAGATAATGGAAATTTTCATTTTCAGATACTGTTAAAGTAACCTGATTGCAATCTTTGGCATGGTTTTTTAACACAAAATGGGTTTACTTCCAAACTAAGTATGCTGCATAGCATCCCCAGTTTCTATAGGTTCACTTCCAGACTAAGTGAACTGAGGATGCTATAGGTACGTATGCCAAAATCCTCCGGATACGCACAACAATTGGGTTTTAGATTTAGTTGGGCTGAAGAAGTAGTATAGCAACATATAAGCTCTGATAATGGAAAATTTATCATTTTCAAATTCTGTTAAAGTAACCTGATTGTCAATCTTTGGCATGGTTTTTTATACCAAAATGGGTTAACTTCCAATCTAAGTATGCTGCTAGCATCCCCATTTTCTTTTTTTGTTGTTAGTGAAGCTTATTTTCATGCATCTGATTGTCATCTTGGCATGTTTTTTTTACCAAAATGGGTTCACTGTGAACTGAGGATGGTATAGGTACGTATGCCAAAATCCTCCGGCCGGATATGCGGCTACAATTGGGTTTTAGATTTAGTTGGGCTGAAGAAGTAGTAGAGCAACATATAAGCTCAGATAATGGGAAATTTTTCATTTTTAGATACTGTTAAAGTAACCTGACTGCAATCCTTGGCATGGTTTTTTAACAAAATGGGTTCACTTCCAAACTAAGTATGCTGCATAGCATCCCCAATTTCTTTCACTGTTAATGAATTGAAGCTTATCCCATGCATCTGATTGTCATTTTGGCATGTTTTTTTGACCAAAATGGGTTCACTGTGAACTGAGGATGCTATAGCTCTATGCCAAAATCCTCCGGCTATGTACAACAATTGGTTCAGTCTGCAAAATATATGCTTACATACTAGACATTTTAATTTTTCTTTTACTGTTTCTTTTGTTTAGTATTATTATTATTATTATTATTATTATTATTATTATTATTATTATTATTATTATTATTATTATTATTATTATTATTATTATTATGAGATAAGTGATTATTAGTAGTCATGAACAGAATAGTTCATGAGTCATCAGATCTTCTTGTTACCGTAGTTACAGCACGACGCGCTCATTATTCGGCCGATTCCTCTTCATTAGCAAAATACCCTTTACCATCATCATCTCCTTGAACGGAAAGCCAAATACAGGGGAGACTATAGTCGATTTTTTTTTATGCTCGAACACAGGGTGTGCGATAAAATACCGTCTAAGGTGGTTGTGATCATTTCCACAAAAGGTCGTTTAGGGTTTGGTGAATAGAGTAGATTGTGTTAAGATGTAGTTTTTTTTTGTACATTTTTTGGAGCCACAATTTCTTTATTTTACAGTTAAAGATTATATCGTTTATTTATTTGCAGCTAGGGATGGTTTTCAAATAGGTGAAATTTAATATACAAAATGCCTTTTACTGTTATTACTATTTAATATATCAAATTTTAATTTCAGACTGTGTGCTATTGATATAATGGAAAGAAGTTGGATTAGTAAACCACGATTATCCAAGGAGTACCGTGATGGTATTAAAGATTTTATTATCTTTGCTAAACGACATTCCCGTGATCCCAACCTAATCCTTTGTCCATGCCTTCGCTGTACAAATTGTATGCTGAGGACATGTGACGTAGTACATACACACTTGGCTGTCAACGATTTTCTTCAAGGGTACACAAGGTGGTTTTGTCATGGAGAGGATCATACGGCAGCTCCTGTTCGTCCGGTTGTATTATAAAATGAGGTTGAGCCCTTAGTGAACGAAGACTTAAGCGTTCCCGATGAGATGCATGCTTTGTTACAAGATGCCATGGGGATTCATAATGTTCCTTTCCACACCAATGACCCAACAACCGAAGTTTACAATGAGTCAACAGAAACAAACCAGATTGGTGGTGGGGTGGACGAGGAAATGTCTGGCCCCACCCCTGAAAATAATAAGCAGCAAGAATCCTTCGCTAAGTTACTTGAAGATGCTAGTATCCCGTTGTACCGCGACTGCACCAAATTTTCTAAGTTCTCATTCATTGTCAGACTATTTCAGATTAAATGTTTAAACGGTGGTCTGCTACGTCCTTCACTATGCTACTTGAATTGTTGAATGAAGCATTTCCTGAAATCTGTATTCCAAACTCAGCCTATAAAATCAAAAAATTCCTAAGTTCTCTCGATCTAGGATATGAGAAGATAGCAGCATGTCCAAATGACTGTATGCTTTTCACGAGTGGTAAGGAAAGTCTGGAGAATTGCGAAGTGTGTGGTTCTTCGAAATGGAAAGAAAGACCAAATCAAGACGAGGGAGCCAGTGGATCTACTAAGCGAAGTAGGAAAAAGAAGCCTGCCAAAACATTGCGTTACTTTCCTCTGATTCCTAGGTTACAAAGGTTGTTTATGTCCACGAAAACTTTTTCTGATATGAAATGGCATGCTGAAGGTCGCACTAATGATGGGATTCTTAGACATCCTGCTGATTCTCAATCTTGGAAAAGATTTGATGAAAGATATCCTGATTTTGCGGAAGATCCTCGAAATGTGAGACTTGGACTAACTAGTGATGGTTTCAACCCTTTCAGGCAAATGAGTAGTACATACAGCATATGGCCGGTTGTGTTGATACCATACAATTTGCCGCCTTGGAAATGCATGAAGCAGTCCTCATTTATTTTGTCCATGATAGTTCCTGGACCGAAAGGTCCTGGAAATGATATAGATGTGTACCTACAACCGTTAATAGATCAACTTCAGAAGTTGTGGGTGGGTGTTCCAACCTATGATGCTGTGGCTAAAGAAATATTTTCTCTTCGTGCCGTGTTGTCTTGGACAATCAATGATTTTTCAGCATATGCAAATTTATCTGGATATAGTACTAAAGGACGTTATGCATGTCCATGTTGTGCTGACCAAACTAGTTCAAAGTGGTTGTACAATGGCAGAAAGTTTTACTATATGGGTCATAGGAGATGGTTGCCTGACACACATATATTTCGGGCAGAGGCAGCGACATTTGATGGCACCGACGAGTGGGAACATGCTCCTGGGTCTTCTTCTGGTTCAGATATTTTGAGGCGGGTAGATGGTCATCAATTCAAATATGGAAAGGAACCAGAAGTCAGGACAAAGGGCAAGAAAAGGACAAGGCCGGAGCAAGGTGAGGAGACCGATCTATATGGCGAGGATGAGGATCAAAACTTGACGAGTTTAGGTGCATGGAAGAAGAAGAGTATTTTCTTCAAGTTGCCGTATTGGGAATTCAACTTACTGAGACATAATTTAGATGTGATGCATATCGGAAAAAATATTGGTGAGAATTGTATAGGAACAGTTATGGGAGATGATCGGAAGACAAAGGACAATCTCAAGAGCCGACTTGATTTGAAGTCAATGGGCATCCGACATGAGTTGCACCCAGAAGAATTGCTGAACGGGAAAGTGCTCCTACCTCCTGCAATCTATTCAATGTCAAAATCGGAGTTGGAGTTGTTTTGCAAAGTACTACTTGAACTTAAAGTCCCCGATGGCTATTCTTCTAACATGGCAAAATGTGTCAACTTTAAAGAGAAGAGGCTTCAGGGTCTAAAGTCACACGACTACCACATCCTAATGCAGGATCTCCTTCCTGTGGCCCTAAAGTCTTCAATGTGTGAGCAAGTCACTACTGTCCTGAAAGATCTTTGTAGCATATATAAAGGTATTTGCTCAAGAATGCTTCGTGTTGAAGATCTGGACCAATTGGAGCAGCAGGCGGCATTGACACTTAGTAAAATGGAGATGATATTTTCTCCATCGTTTTTCACTATTATGATTCACTTGATAATCCACCTTGCTGGTGAAGCCAGAATCGGTGGTCCTGTTCACTATCGGTGGATGTACCCCATTGAGAGGTAAAATAATTCATTCATCTTACGAAATTGAATTTTCAAAAGCTCATTTCTTTTAATCCCCTAATCCGCTCTAGTTTATTAATTATACATGTTCAGGTACCTATACCGGTTAAAGGGTTATGTGAAAAATAGAGCATATCTTGAAGGGTCAATAGCCCAGGGATATCTATCAGAGGAGTGCTCACATTTTTTTTCTAGGTATTTGCCTGGTGTGGAGACATCTTCCAGTAGACCACGTAGAAATCCAGACATTTCCAACCTTGATGGTGCACAATATCTTTTTGATACCGCTGGCACCACTGTTGGTAAAGTTGATGCATTTGAGCTCGATAGCTTAGCGTGGGAACAGGCACATCAATATGTGCTAGACCATCATGCATCAGTGGAACCATTTCGAAAGTAAGTTGCTTTTGAATGTAAATCGAATGCAGTGAAAACCGCGGAGTTCGATATTTTTGATACTTTGTTATTCCTAATTTCAATTGCTTGTTTTTTAGCGAATTTGTCAGGGACATCAAACGAAGGGCTAGACCAAGAAGACTACCACCACGTGAACAAAACAAGCTGATGAATGAAAAATTTCATAAGTGGTTTGAATCTCATGTAGGTGAATTACAGTTATGCAAGTTAATCTTTATTATATCTACATTTTCTATGGTGTTGATACGATTTGCGCAAAATTAATAGGTACATTCTTTGGGTCCTGAAGGTGCGTCATCTGAAATACAAGTACTTGCCAAAGGTCCCTATCAGATGGTCAAAAGATACGGAGGATACATATTCAATGGTTTTAGATTTCGTACTAAGGATCGTGAATCTAATTTGAAGTCTCAAAATAGTGGAATGGTAGTGACGTCTAAGACTAGAAGTTATGCTTCCAAATCGGACACGAGCCCTGTAGATGGGGATCTCGACTACTATGGAGTGCTCACGGATATCATTGAGTTGAATTATTTTGGCCATTTCCGTGTTGTCTTATTTCGTGGGGATTGGGCTGAGTTTGATAGGAATTTTGCTAACAACAAGGACAAGCTTGGCTTCACAGTTGTAAACTTCTCAAAATTGATTCACATCGGTACACACATTAGCCATGAGCCATTTGTGTTTCCATCCCAAGTGCAACAAGTGTTCTACATTGAAGATCCAACCCTGTCAAAATCGTATGTGGCTATCCCTATGCAACCAAGAGATGTATTCCAACTGGGCGATACTTCAGACGATGAAGACGGTGAAGACATGAAAAGTTACATTGCTTCTGAGTTTCCTGTGTTTGATGTAAACACAACCGATGTTGGAATTTGCGGGACTTGGCTCCGCAAGGATGGAGAAGAGGGCGATGTACTGGAAGATGTCGTATTGTAGTTTACATGATTTTCAATTAAGTTTATTATATGTCTGTAATTTTATGTCTTAAATCTTGTTTCAGGGGGTTTGTTGCCTACTCAATTAATGTGATACATGAACGAAATACCGACTAAGCGACTAAGTACTAGAAAGAGAGGAGAATAGAGTACCAGCTTCTGTAAAGAAGTAGGCAACAAAACCTTGAAGAATTGAGGCTTAGAGAGAGCTTCCACAAGTGTAGCCATTATTAGAAAAGATGTTTATTAATGTGATGTTTGAGTTCAGAAACAAGGGGCATTTCCTGAAATCTGTATTCCAAACAAGCTTCACTAATAGTGAAAGAAACTGGGGATGCTATGCAGCCTACTTAGTTTCTTTAACAGTGACTGAAAATTTCCATAATCTGAGCATATATGTTTCCATAATTTGAGCATATATGTTTCTTTAACAGTGACTGTGAACAATTGTTCTTAATTGGGCTGTGATTAGAAAGAGACGAGTTGGAGTGGAGATCTGGAAATCCATATAGAGTCATCTTGTTCATAATAATTTATTATTGTTGTTGTTCTTGTCGCTCTTGCTGTTGTTGCTGATGTCTCTATGTGTTCGTGTGCTGAAGGGAAAGAAGGGATGAGAGAGAGATGAGGAAAATGCCGCTATGTTAGCCTGGTGTATCCTCATTCTCTACCATTCATCTTTCTGGCTTCTATATTTGGTTTCCTTCCACGATGACAATTCCAGTTAAAACTACACTTGCTATGAGCCCTATTCGTATTTTTCTTCCATGAACTGAGGATGGTATATAGGTACGTATGCCAAAATCCTCCGGCCGGATATGCACAACAATTGGGTTTTGCGATATAGTTGGGCTAAAAAAGTAGTAGAGCAACATATAAGCTCAGATAATGGAGAAATTTTCATTTTCAGATACTGTCAATGTAACCTGATTGCAATCTTTGGCATGGTTTTTTTAACACAAAATGGGTTCACTTCCAAAATGAGTATGCTGCATAGCATCCCCAGTTTCTTTCACTGTTAGTGAAGCTTATTTCACAAACCTGACGGTCTTCTTAAGCTATTTTATGGTCCCATTTTCACTAACTGTTAGTGAAGCTGATTTCAAGCACCTGATTGTCTTCTTGGCATGTATGTTTTTATACCAAAAATGGGTTCACTGTGAACTGAGGATATTGTATAGGTACGTATGCCAAAATCCTCCGGCCGGATATGCACAACACTTGGGATTTGCGATATAGTTGGGCTAAAAAAGTAGTAGCGCAACATATAAGCTCAGATAATGGAGAAATTTTCATTTTCAGATACTGTCAATGTAACCTGATTGCAATCTTTGGCATGGTTTTTTTAACACAAAATGGGTTCACTTCCAAAATGAGTATGCTGCATAGCATCCCCAGTTTCTTTCACTGTTAGTGAAGCTTATTTCACAAACCTGATGGTCTTCTTAAGCTATTTTATGGTCCCATTTTCACTAATTGTTAGTGAAGCTGATTTCAAGCACCTGATTGTCTTCTTGGCATGTATGTTTTTATACCAAAAATGGGTTCACTGTGAACTGAGGATATTGTATAGGTACGTATGCCAAAATCCTCCGGCCGGATATGCACAACACTTGGGTTTTGCGATATAGTTGGGCTAAAAAAGTAGTAGAGCAACATATAAGCTCAGATAATGGAGAAATTTTCATTTTCAGATACTGTCAATGTAACCTGATTGCAATCTTTGGCATGGTTTTTTTAACACAAAATGGGTTCACTTCCAAAATGAGTATGCTGCATAGCATCCCCAGTTTCTTTCACTGTTAGTGAAGTTTATTTCACAAACCTGATGGTCTTCTTAAGCTATTTTATGGTCCCATTTTCACTAACTGTTAGTGAAGCTGATTTCAAGCACCTGATTGTCTTCTTGGCATGTATGTTTTTATACCAAAAATGGGTTCACTGTGGTCATTAGATTTTATATAGGTACGTATGCCAAAATCCTCCGGCCGGATATGCACAAACTTGGGTTTTGCGATATGGTTGGGCTAAAAAAGTAGTAGAGCAACATATAAGCTCAGATGATGGAGAAATTTTCATTTTCAAATACTGTCAATGTAACCGGTTTTTTTAACACAAAATGGGTTCACTTCCAAACTAAGTATGCTGCATAGCATCCCCAGTTTCTTTCACTGTTAGTGAAGCTTATTTCACAAACCTGATGGTCTTCTTAAGCTATTTTATGGTTCCATTTTCACTAACTGTTAGTGAAGCTGATTTCAAGCACCTGATTGTCTTCTTGGCATGTTTGTTTTTATACCAAAAATGGGTTCACTGTGAACTGAGGATATTATATAGGTACGTATGCCAAAATCCTCCGGCCGGATATGCACAACACTTGGGTTTTGCAATATAGTTGGGCTAAAAAAGTAGTAGAGCAACATATAAGCTCAGATAATGGAGAAATTTTTATTTTCAGACACTGTCAATGTAACCTGATTGCAATCTTTGGCATGGTTTTTTTAACACAAAATGGGTTCACTTCCAAAATAAGTATGCTGCATAGCATCCCCAGTTTCTTTCACTGTTAGTGAAGCTTATTTCACAAACCTGATGGTCTTCTTAAGCTATTTTATGGTCCCATTTTCACTAACTGTTAGTGAACCTGATTTCAAGCACCTGATTGTCTTCTTGGCATGTATGTTTTTATACCAAAAATGGGTTCACTGTGAACTGAGGATATTATATAGGTACGTATGTCAAAATTCTCCGGCCGGATATGCACAACACTTGGGTTTTGCGATATAGTTGGGCTAAAAAAGTAGTAGAGCAACATATAAGCTCAGATAATGGAGAAATTTTTATTTTCAGACACTGTCAATGTAACCTGATTGCAATCTTTGGCATGGTTTTTTTAACACAAAATGGGTTCACTTCCAAAATAAGTATGCTGCATAGCATCCCCAGTTTCTTTCACTGTTAGTGAAGCTTATTTCACAAACCTGATGGTCTTCTTAAGCTATTTTATGGTCCCATTTTCACTAACTGTTAGTGAAGCTAATTTCAAGCACCTGATTGTCTTCTTGGCATGCATGTTTTTATACCAAAAATGGGTTCACTGTGAACTGAGGATATTATATAGGTACGTATGCCAAAATCCTCCGGCCGGATATGCACAACACTTGGGTTTTGCGATATAGTTGGGCTAAAAAAGTAGTAGAGCAACATATAAGCTCAGATAATGGAGAAATTTTCATTTTCAGATACTGTCAATGTAACCTGATTGTTTAACACAAAATGGGTTCACTTCCAAACTAAGTATGCTGCATAGCATCCCCAGTTTCTTCTTTTGTTGTTAGTGAAGCTTATTTTCATGCATCTGATTGTGATCTTGGCATGTTTTTTTGACCAAAACGGGTTTACTGTGAACTGAGGATACTATAGGTACGTATGCCAAAATCCTCCGGATACGCACAACAATTGGGTTTTAAATTTAGTTGGGCACAGTGAATTAGTAGAGCAACATATAAGCTCAGATAATGGAAATTTTCATTTTCAGATACTGTTAATGAAGCTGATTGCCATCTTTGGCATGATTTTTTAACAAAAAATGGGTTCACTTCCAAACTAAGTATGCTGCTAGCATCCTCATTTTCTTTCACTGTTAATGAAGCGTATTTCATTAAGATCCAGGATGGCAAATTTTGACTGGGCTATGATTGGATTGTTTAGTGGATGTTGTCTATGTTCTTAATTGGGCTGTGATTAGAAAGAGTGGGCTCGAGTGGAGATCTGGAAACCCATATAGAGACATCTTGTTCATAATAATTTATTATTATTGTTGTTCTTGTCGCTCTTAAGGTGGTTGCTGATGTCTCTTTCTGTTCGTGTGCTGAAGGGAAATAAGGGATGAGAGAGAGATGAGGAAAATTCCGCTATGGTAGCTTGGTGTATCCAAAGTCTCTACCTTTCTTCTTTCTGTTTCCATTTCTGGCTTCTATATATATTTGGTTTCCTTCCACGATGACAGTTCCCTAAAAATACACTTGATATGAGCCCTATCTTATTTTTCTTATTTTTCTTATATTTGGTTTCCGTCCACGATGACAGTTTCATGGATTGTCTGAACAATCCATGAAGGACATGCTTAGATACTGAATTTTCATTTGTTTTACTGTTTTAGATAGTGGATATTCCCAATCAGAGGAGAATATAAAGGTTTCAAGTTAGATACTGAATTTTCATTTGTTTTGTTATTTTAGATATATTTAAAAACAAAATTAAGTACTAGATTTTTAGCATTGCAATGTAATTATTTTATCTCTGTATATATCATTAACAATTCCATTTGCAGTTGGCACTTTGATCTTATAATTCGAGATACAGGTAGTTCTTTTTGCAAGTTCAAAAAATATGTATATTCTGTATTGTGATCTACTGTTCAATTAAACTATTGTTTTTTTTTTCACAGAGCGGTCGTCAAGATGAAGGAAATTCTGATGATCAGAGCTGAAGCTACTCGAGGGGTATGAATCTGCGGTCCTCCTTACTGTTCTTATGTCCTCCTTGCTGTATGGTTGTTGTTCTTATGTCCTCCTCCTTGCTGTTGTTATGTCAGACTGGTTTTTTTTATGAGAGTTATGTCATACTTTGAATTTGGGATATTTTGGATATTTGTCAGACTGGTTTGTTTGGATATTTTGGATGTTAGTCTCTATATTAATTTGTTAATTATGACACTGTTAATTAATCAATGAATTTGGACGTTGATATGACACATGTGAAACTTGATTATCTTTAATTATTCTTGTGTTTGGTTGTGGTTTGCGCAGTAGTATGCAACGAAATTGATTGAATCAGTTGTGAGAATTAGTTTACAGGTTTTGTAAATGAAACTGTGAATTGAAATCGAACGGAAAAGCGGAGTATCGAAAATAAACGGGCATAGCCAGAACGGCGTTTTAAAAAACGGCGGTCTATATAATTTAATTGTTGGAGTGTGTGATACACCGGCGTTTCAATGCACGCCGGCGAATGTTATCAGCTGTAACGGCACAGTCGTACACCGGCGTTTTATAAACGCCGACGTATATAACTACACCGGCATTTTTTGGTCGCGCCAGTGTTCGTAAACAGGGAAAAGCAAGCGCTCATAAACGCACATACACCGGCGTTTCTTGACCGCCGGTATACTTTCGATCTACACTGGCGTTTTCATATACGCCGGTGAATGGATAAATACCAGCGGTTTACGACTGCCGGTGTATGTATATAGGTGCACAAGAACGGCACCCAGAGACCGATATACACCAGCGTTTTATGACCGCCGGTGTAGTCCTAACATTTACCGGCGTCCACCAAAAATGCCGGTGTAGACCCCTTCGTTTCAGCGACACCCGCTTCGGCGGCAGTTGGACCGGCGCTATTGTAAACGCCGGTGAAAGTTTCACCGACGTAAAAAAACGCCGGTATAGACGTAAAAAAGTGCCGGGAAAGCTACTTTCTTTTGTAGTGAGGGTATGATCCAATAAGCAAAAGGGTTTGGGCTTTGGATATTAAATGAGTTTAAATATATTAGGAAAAATGAAATAACTAATAAAAATGCAGAATTATATAACAAAACATATTTTGTACTACAATATGGAATTTATTTGACATAACTAGAAATATAATTAACAATAGAAATAGGTTTTTAAATTAACAATCAAAGGTAATAATATTAATAACAATAAATAAAAAAAATAATGATAATCATAACAATAATAATAAAAATAAATAAATAAATTCGGGAAATGAAAGTTGAGTTAAAAGCAAGAAAATGAATTGTTAATTAATATCAAATACTCAAATTACAGTGGTTCATAAGAGACGATGAAATACACCAATAAATAATAATACAAGGAAAAATAAAATACAATAATACCAATAATAATACTAATAATATTATCCTTAATAATCAAAGCAATAATAACAATAATAATAAGATTTGTATCACAATATAAGAATCATTGGAAACAAGTTACAAATAAAATTATTGATTAAAAATAGACTTTAACAGAAGATCCAAGAATAAATTTTAACAAAAAGAATTTGAAAACGGAAAAATAATTTACAAAAATTTTAAATACAGAAAAATACACAGAAAATACGTACTTGCAAAAACAGGGGTTACAGGGACTTCTATAAGGTAATATATTTAGACAAACACTAACAGTAACAGTAATAACAAACAGTGTCATGGATCATGCCCACATGCATCCAGAGATAAATAGTAGGTACCACAGTAAACAGTGGGGAAACGGGTTCCTTCTGAATATGCATTTCTATATTGTCCACTACTCGATCTTTTCCCTTAAAACCTCACCTTGATTTTTTTTATTATAAATAAATATATGTGAACGAATACAAACAGGATAAAGATATGGCAAGAACATGAAATAATTCTAAGATGAAAAAATGATTGCAACGGTTGATAAAAACAACTCATAATAGTCAAAACATCGACATTTTTCAGTTCTGGGCAGCAAGAGTATTGTACCAAATCTGAGATTCCCGTTTCTACAGAATAGCAAATTCAGATCCATCAGAAAATATAGAAACTAGACTCTCTTTAGTTCCCCTTATTTTTAAATATTATTTTTAAGATTTATAAATGAATTCAAATGATTTTTGGAGATTTAATAAATATTTTTCTGAAAATTTATCTTTTTACAAGTGCAAAACACGTGCAAATATTTTCTTGGGAAGTTCAAAATCAAAAATTATTTCGTGGAAAATCATTATTTATTATTAGATATTATTTGTGAATTTTCTGGATTTTTCTGATATTTATTGGAACTATTTGCAAATATTACAAAAAGAGAGACTTTTGTGCAAAATTACCAAATGGGGGTGAAAACTCTAGATTTCTGGATTTTTGGGCTGGTCCTAATGCCTAGTCAATTCAAGAGTAAAAATTTTACATTTTTTTTCAACACATTTGATATATTTTACAAGTTTCGATAAAAGGAGATCTTTTTGCAAAATTGTCATTTTGAGGGGTAAAAGTGTAAATTCGTTTTCTGGGCTTTGCAAACAGTGCCGGCTGACTTTATGATGGTTGTTTTGTTTTTAAATTTCAAATAAATTGGTTTTATCAAGTTTCCAAGTATATGGATCTATATATGTAAAGCTATATTTAAAAGGAGTATTTTTGCAAATGTGTTCAAAACCCTAAAAACCTATATTCTGGCTTATTTAAGGGTGGAGTACAGCCTTCTTTCGTTGCACAATACAAAGGATTTTATTATTATTATTTCTTGGAGTTTTAAAGAGAAGATCTTGGAGTTCTTGCGAAGGAGGGATTTCTCGTATTGCTTTATTATCTTCGTTGATCTCTTCAACGGGTGAGTGACATGTTTGTTTTGTTTTATTTTATGTATGTTGTATGTGATGATCTATCTATTAGAAAGCATGCTAGGAGTTTGTATGATGATATGTGAAGTTTTGATGAGTAGATGAATTAAAAGTAAATCCTTTCATGAAACTATATTATTGATAATTAAAACTCTAATTTGTTGACTTGAGATTATTAAAGAACTGAATAGAATTCATGAGTAGGTTGTTTTCCCTCACATATTTGCTGTTTTGACTTGTTGAGAAGTGTTGTATGATGATATTGCATAAAAGTGGATAAAAAGATTACCTTTACTTGTGTATAAATGCATAAACTCTATTTGGGGGCTTTTCATTGAGTAGAAACTTGATTAGTGATTGTTATAATTGCTCATATGCATGGACAAATTATTGTGAATGATTTTGGATGAGTTTTATGGCTGTTGAATCTAAGAAATAAGTCTTGGAGTTTTGAGAAAAGGGGGTTTAGATTTGGATCTATGTATTATGATCAATTTGGGGATTTCATGATTTTGTGGAGTTTTGAGAAGTTTTCAATTGGATATGACTAGTTTTAGTACTGAGATTAAATTTAAATATTTCACTATTTCTAATTGATGAGTTTTGAAGTTTTCTTGGCACACAAACATGTGTACATATATCTTATTTCGTTGTTTTCGAAGAAATTGGGTTTTTGTGTGTTTTGATGGAGTTTTGATTGGATTTCAATTGTTTTGGTTCTGAGATAGTTTTATACTCTTTACTACACTTATTGATGGATTTTGAAGTCTAAACTGATGTTAAAATTCGTATTCGAACATATATGTATATAAAATGTTGTTTTGAAAGACTTTTGGGTAAAACTCCTATTTCGAGATCTTGATATGTTTTGATGTGTTTTAATAACTCTTATATGTTATAAAAGTTACAATTAATTGTCACGCCCCGCTTCCCAAAAACATGGAATACGAGCGCGTGACGAAGCCCAGCGAATGATTTTAACATCATCCATAACCTGTAGGATCGACTCAGCATCATAACAAGAATATAACAAGATATATATATAACCAAGCATGCATGAATAATTTATTAAGCAACAGAAACAATTGAAAACAAATAATAATATCCAAATAGTTTTCATGTCTGGATCAAATGTAAAACTCGGGGACATAAGCCCGTTACAAGTCTTAAGTAGCATAAATGAATATTCAAGAAAACAAATAATTAAAACACGTCCTTCCACCAATTGAAGCCTAAAATCTCTGCTCACCGATTCCAGCAGGCAACTCATCTCCAAAGTCTGTTTAATAATATAAAAAGGGAAAACTAGAGAAAACAAGAGAAAATACCATTAGTGCAAGTTAGGGCCATAAATAGTAAAAACGAGTGCAAGAAATATGGAACAAAATTTGGAATCAAGAATATAATAGAGATGCAACAAGTAGTGAGAACTCAAGGACTATTTAGCAAGTAGACAACCCAAGTAAACAGGTTGGATAACAACACTAGTAGTGGAGCAAGTGACAAGTGAACATATAGGTGTATCCAACATCAAGTGACAAGAATCGAGTACAAGTGCCAGATAACAAGTCTCAAGTCTAGTGTCAAGTTGTCAAGTACAAGTATCGCGTTGCAAGTGTCAAGTATTATATTCAAGTATCAAGTCTCATGTAACATGTCATCAAGTATCAAGTAAACATGTATCAAGTTCAAGTTTCATGTATCAAATCTTATAGTTATTACTATCTAGGTAGCACTTCATGCGTCCATCTTTTTACTACATGGTTGCTACAGTCAATACAATTTTTTTAGGCCTATTAATGGAGTCTATAGGGCGGTGTACTCAGGTATCAAGTATCAAGCAGGCACGGTTCATGAATACGAAAATAAATAACAGGTTCGCGAAGCAAGTCCGTGAATACTAACAGGTTCAAGACCCACACAATGGGTTCAAAAATACAACAGGTTCATGAGCCAAGTAACTGGTTCTATGAATACATCAAGGTGCAACAGGTTCATGAACCGAGTACTGGGAAACACGGGCTCCCTTCCGAGTACACTTACCTATATTGTCCACCACTATGGTCTTTTCCATAAACCCCGGCTTGTTACTTTTATTAATTTTTATTAAGCAAGCATGCAAGTGTGCAAAACAAGTCAAGTCATCATAATCATGAATATGGGACAAGTTTAAAATATTTATATAGCATATTCGAGGGTCATCACGAATAAAAATATCACGAACAACGAAAATCTCAAATCTGGACAGCACGACGTTGTTGTACCAAAATTGTGATTCCCGTTCCTACGAGATAGAAGAAGTGGATCCGTCAGGAGGTCTAGATACTAGACTCCTGCCCGGTTCCAACGCATATAATTAAGGTACATGAAAGTGGTGGTAACATGTGTCAAAACAGCGAACTACACTGCTAATGTGTTCAGGCAGAATTTGTGAATTTAAGTTTAAACATGTGAAACAAGGTTGAAACATTGCAAATAAATTCTGAGAAAAATTTGCGATGTCTTATAGGGTGTCCAGCAACAGCATATAAAATTTCGAGTTAAACGCTTACTGTTAACATAGTTAGATTAATTTGCAAACTAACGATGTGCAGCAGTTTTGTGAATCTGCGACTACCGACATAGCAACAGTAAAACTGCAGTATCTCATAGACCGTAACTCGGAATTCAAAAATTCTGGATGCTATCGACTTCTAGACATTTATAGCTTCATTTACTGTTCAGGGCACAGGTTCGGTTTCTAACTTTAAAGGGGTCGAAACAGCATGTAAAGTTCAGGACAGCAATAAGTATGAATGTCTTATATGTATAAGTTACATGATAATTGGATGTTATGCGTCCAGATTAATGTGTGATAAAAATACGCGGTAATGGATATCAAAACAGCACGAAAAATTTATTTCTCAACTCAAATGGGTGCAAGATCATCACATACAAGATACAACACCCATCTACAAATTTAGGGTTTCTTAATTTCATATATTCATGTGACTAGAAGATAAAATGAGTCCAAATAATTGTAAATATATCAACGACGGTGTTGTGACTCTTAAGATTTAGGGATCGAAGGTAAAATATTCAAGATCAACAAGTGATATATCAAGAATGAGTCACAACTACAACCTATTTGTGGTATTTTTAATTAAATGCTTGTACTAAGTCAATAAATTGTACAAGGAGAATACTTGCCTTGATTGGATGAGGGCAATTAGATTCGATAACTGAGAATGGCGGGATCGAAAAACTCCGGGTGAAATCTCCCAAAGGCACGTACGAAGCACGCGCAAAGAATCAATCAGCAACTAGTTGAAACTCCACACCAGATCTGCCCAGAATAGCAAACCCCAACCCGGATTCGCTGCGGCCAAACACGAAACACCGGATCCAACCAATAAAACATCTTCCACACACCGGATCCAAGTGGCCAAAACACGGAACGGCGATTAGATCTGCTGCGCCCAGAACACGGAACAGCCAATCGAACCAATAGGATCTCTCCCGCACACCGGATCCACGCCCAAACAGCAAACAGCAGATGGCGATCCGATGCGCCCGAACACCGAACAGCAAGACCAACCACTCGCTGTTCATCTTCTTCCTCACAACAACAGGGAGCAGGAGAGGGAGCGGAGGGACTGGCGGCAACTTAGGACATCACCGCGGTAGCTGCGGAGGACAACGATGGCCTCGACAAAGACAATGAGTGGCGGCAGCGGCGGTGACGTCGAGCTCTGTTTTGGGTTCGAAAAACAGGGGAGCGACGGAGAATGGGGAAAGCTACGGGGTGCTGGCTTGGGCGAGGCGACGAGGAGAGTGAGACGATGCGGTGGTGGTGAGATGATGGTGGTGGGGTCGAAGGGTCGGAGAAATGGAGTTTCGGGGGGACGAAGCTAATGGGTAATGGCGGCAGTGGAGAAGGCGATGGGTTTCGAGAGTTGGGGTTCGTCGAGGAAGACGATGGTGGTTGGTGTTGGGGTTGACGAGGGGAGTGGCGATGATGGGGGCAATCGAAGGTGACAATGGGAGTGGCGACGGTGACGGGGGAATTGGGTTTGGGCGATGGAGAAGTAGACGGGGAAGAAGAAGGAGCGGCGGGTTTTAGGGGGTTTAACAGTAAGGGGTATAGGTTAGGGTTAGGTTTAGGGTGTTTAGGGTTTAAATAGTTAGGGTTTCGGGTTTTTGGGTATTAGGGTATCCAGTTTGAGTGGGATTCAAAAGGAGACTTAGTCAAAAATCCATAAAAATGGGGATAAAGAGATAAATGATATGAAACAGCTCATCTCTTCATGAAGAACGACACAAAAGAGCAGGACGGACATACAATTGAATTAGATAAAGGCACCAAAAAATTCAGTTGAAACAATATAACGATTTTATTCAAACGGAACAAAATACAGGATCTTAAGTTGATAAAAGAGTACAATGGGGCAAAATACAATATAAAAATACAAATACGGAAAATAGGAGTTACAAATCCTACCCACCTTACACAAAAATATCGTCCTCGAAATTTGCTTAGGCGGTACATAGGAAATGAAAGAGAATAAACAGTATCAAAAGAAACAAAATAACATAAGATAGCAAATATGATAAAGGAGTAGGCAGAACTGAAATCAAGGAGAGAAAAGACAGGGAAGGGTTGAATCAAATAATGAATGTGGGCATGATGGTAAAATGGAATGCAAGAAAGAAATAACCGGTATCAAAAATGAAGAAGATACAACATAAAACTTGCAAGATAACAAAGCAAGGAGATGAAGAATAGATAGAGTTGGAATAGAAGAAGGGATGGACATGGAAGAGATGAAACAAGAAATGAGTCAAAGGATGAGGACAAATGCAAGGAATGGAACAAAACAAACAATACAATGGAGGAGAAGCAACGACAGGATCCTGGGACCTGTGGGTTATGCCCACACGCTTCCGTTGCGACACTCTGATGGTGACGTTCCAAGCTGCAGACATGTCGTTGTAGACCACGTGACACCAAGCGACGATCCAAGCAGAAAGAAAGGAACGAGGCACCAAAAATCAAAGAGAATATGGGCTTCAAATAGAGACAAGCAATAATGCAAAGTAGATATAAAGTTTTAACTTCAATCAAAAAAAGAATTAAAAGATATAATACAGATCAAAACTAATGGCTTTAACAGAAATAATAACGACAACTAATATCAATGATAATAATATCAATAGTAATAGAACAAAAATAACAATAATAAAAAAAACTAATAATAACAATGATAATAATAAAATTAATAATAATAAAAAAATAATAATAATAACATTAATAATAATAGTAATCAAGATCATCATAATCATACAGGTAATAATAATAATATAATACAATAAAAATATCAAAAATAATGACAATACATACACGACAGTGTTGGATTTTACATATTCATGAAAATAATGCAGTAATAATAGAAATAATAATAGCATTAAAAATAATAACAATAATAATAAAAATAATAGCAATAATAGTGATAATATCAACAACAATAAAATAACAATAACAATAATAGCAAAAATAATAACAACAATAATAATAACAGCAATAGTAATAACATTAATAATAACAACATCAATAATAATAATAACGAACACAATAGCAATAATAATAATAATAGTATCAGTAATAATAAAATAGCAGTAATAATAATAGAGGTAATAACAATAAGGATAATGAATACAATAATAATAACAGCAATAGAAATAATAATAATGATAACAATACCAAAAATAATAACGAAAATAATAGCAATAATAATAATAATAGTAATAATAATTTTATACACAAAATAGAGTAAAATCAAATATATGAGTTCAAATTGTATGGAAACATAAAGTGTAACAGTATAAACAAGATGTCATAAAGGAAATATTTCTTTACCTTTAGTTGCATTATATAAGTAAAAATTGTCTTGAAATATCAATTAGCAAATAGGTAGAAAATCGTGCCTCCTTAACATCAAGTTGCATGTTTGCCTTCACGATATCAGGTTGTAGGTTGCCGTCTGGATATTCGGTTGCACATTTTGCCTCCCCGGTATCCAGTTGCAATTTGCCTCCATTGATATCGAGTTGCATATTTACCATCTCGACATTAGGTTGCACCAAAGTGGTGAAATGTATATAAAATTGAGCATGCTCAGGCTCAAAACAATTAATAATAATAATAATAGTAACGATAAAAATAATAATACCAATAACAATAATAATAATAAAATATCAACACTAATAATAGTGAGAACAACAATGATAGTAACAATGATCATAACAATAATAACAATAATATTAAAATATTAACAACACTAGAAAAAAATATATTAATGCAAGATAAAATATAGTTTTAGGTTCAAATTTTGTGGAAGTAGTTTAATATTAACAATAATAATAAAATAATGAAAACAACAATAAGAATATCAGTGGTAGTAACAACAATAATAATACTAGTAATGATAATGAAAATAATAGCAATAATAATAGTAGTAGTAGTAATAGAATTATACAACAAAATAAGAATTTGTCCTATCAAAATAATCCAGTAGAAAAATGAAAAGTGAAGTTGAAATACACCATTGTTCGGAATAACAAAATCTTTGTTGAGGAACATTTTTATAGAAGATCGAAAATAAATATAAAAATTAAAAATCGAAATATAGAAAGTATTTGGGAAAAATAATTATAAAGAAAAAAAATATGTAAGAGAAAAACGAAGCTATACCCAATAAAGAGTTAAAGAGGAGGATGACTAGAAGGGTCAAAAGAAAATTAAGGAATTGAATACGAATGAAGAAGGACGAGGGGCAAAATCGGAATTGAAGAGAATATAGTAGGGAAGAAATAACCAACATGATACTCAATATGAATCAACAAATAAAAATGAATGCAAGGCAGGGAAAGCAATAAACGACACACGAGTTGAAATAAGAAGGAATCAACGAGGGAAGCAGAAAATCAGAGATTGCTTGCACTGGATCAAAAGAATATGGGTACGGAAAGAATAAATTTGTACCCAATAAGGAACCAACAAATCAGGATGACGGTAAGAGATGGAAGGAAGCAATGAATCAAAGAATTGAATATGAAGGGATCAAAATGGATGGAATAAGACTTGTGTCCAGATCGAGTTGATTATCAAATTATTCATGTGGTTGCATGGCCTGTTTAATGTTGTGTTAATCCTGACTGAGTCAAACCTATCTAATGTATTAGTTAACTAACACATTAGCCAAACCTGGGCTCTAATACCACTAAAAATCTTGTCACGCCCCGCTTCCCAAAAATATGGAATACGAGCGCGTGACGAAGCCCAGCGAATGATTTTAACATCATCCATAACCTGTAGGATTGACTCAGCATCATAACAAGAATATAACAAGATATATATATAACCAAGCATGCTTGAATAATTTATTAAGAAACAGAAACAATTGAAAACAAATAATAATATTCAAATAGTTTTCATGTCTGGATCAAATGTAAAACTCGGGAACATAAGTCCGTTAAAAGTCTTATGTAGCAGAAATGAATAATTCAAGAAAACAAATAATTAAAACACGTCCTTCCACCAATTGAAGCATAAAATCTCTGCTCACCGATTCCAGCAGGCAACTCATCTCCAAAGTCTGTTTAATAATATAAAAAGGAAAAAGTAGAGAAAAAAAGATAAAACGCCCTTAGTGCAAGTTAGGGCCACAAATAGTAAAAACGAGTACAAGAAATATGGAACAAAATTTGGAATCAAGAATATAATAGGGATGCAACAAGTAGTGGGAACTCAAGGACTAGTTAGCAAGTAGACAACCCAAGTAAACAGGTTGGATAACAACACTAGTAGTGGAGCAAGTGACAAGTGAACATATAGGTGTATCCAACATCAAGTGACAAGAATCGAGTACAAGTGCCAGATAACAAGTCTCAAGTCTAGTGTCAAGTTATCAAGTATAAGTATCGCGTTGCAAGTGTCAAGTATTATATTCAAGTATCAAGTCTCATGTAACATGTCATCAAATATCAAGTAAACATGTATCAAGTTCAAGTTTCATGTATCAAATCTTGTAGTTATTACTATCTAGGTAGCACTTCATGCATCCATCTTTTTACTACATGGTTGCTACAGTCAATACAATTTTGTTTAGGCCTAGTAATGGAGTCTATAGGGCGGTGTACTCAGGTATCAAGTATCAAGCAGACATGGTTCATGAATACGAAAATAAATAACAGGTTCATGAAGCAAGTCCATGAATACTAACAGGTTCAAGACCCACACAGTGGGTTCATGAATACAACAGTTTCATGAGCCAAGTAACTGGCTCCATGAATACATCAAGATGCAACAGGTTCATGAACCGAGTACTGGAAAACACGGGCCCCCTTCCGAGTACACTTACCTACATTGTCCACCACTATGGTCTTTCCCTTAAACCCCGGCTTGTTACTTTTATTAATTTTTATTAAGCAAGCATGCAAGTATGCAAAACAAGTCAAGTCATCATAATCATGAATATGGGAAAAGTTTGAGATATTTATATAGCATATTCGAGGGTCATCACGAATAAAAATATCACGAACAACAAAAATTTCAAATCTGGACAGCACGACGTTGCTGTACCAAAACTTTGATTCCCGTTGCTACGAGATAGCAAAAGTGGATCCGTCTAAAGGTCTAGAAACTAGACTCCTGTCCGGTTCCAACTTATATAATTAAGGTACATGAAAGTGGTGGTAACATGTGTCAAAACAGCGAACTACACTGCTGATGTGTTAAGGCAGAATTTATGAATCTAAGTTTAAACATGTGAAACAGGGTTGAAACATTGCAAATAAATTCTGAGAAAAATTGGGAATTTCCTATAGGGTGTCCAGCAACAGAATATAAAATTTCGAGTCAAACGCTTACTGTTAACATAGTTAGATTAATTTACAAACTAACGATGTGCAGCAGTTTTGTGAATCTGCGACTACCGACACAGCGGCAGTAAAACTGCGGTATCTCCTGAACCGTAACTCAGAATTCAAAAATTCTGGATGCTATCAATATTTAGACATTTAGATCTACATTTACTATTCAGGGCTCAGGTTCAGTTTCTAACTTTAAAGGGGTTGAAACAGCAAGTAAAGTTCAGGAAAGCAACAAGTGTGAATGTCTTACATGTATAAGTTACATGATAATTGGTTGTTATGCGTCCAGATTAATGTGTGATACAAATACGGGATAATGGTTATCAAAACAGCAAGCAACATTTATTTCTCAACTCAAATGGGTGCTAGATCATCACATACAAGATACAATATACATCTACAAATTTAGGGTTTCTTAATTTCATATGTTCATGTGACTAGGAGATAAAATAAATCCAAATAATTGTAAATACATCAACGAAGGTGTTGTGACTCTTAAGATTTAGGGATCGACGGGAAAATATTCAAGATCAACAAGTGATATGTCAAGAATGAGTCACAACTACAACCTATTTGCGGTATTTTTAATTAAATGCTTGTATTAGGTCAATAAATTGTACAAGGAGAATACTTGCCTTGATTGGATGAGGGAGATTAGATCCGATAATTGAGAATGGCGGGATCGAAAAACCCCGGGCAAAATCTCCCAAAGGCACGTACGAAGCACGCGCAAAGAATCAATCAGCAACTAGTTGAAACTCCACACCAGATCTGCCCAGAACAGCAAACCCCAACCCGGATTTGCTGCGGCCGAACACGAAACACCGAATCCAACCAATAAAACCTCTTCCACACACCGGATCCAAGTGGCCAGAACACGGAACAGTGATTAGATCTACTGCGCCTAGAACACGGAACAGCCAATCGAACCAATAGGATCTCTCCCGCACACCGGATCCACGCCCAAACAGCAAACAGCAGATGGCGATCCGATGCGCCCGAACACCGAACAGCAAGACCAACCACTCGCTGTTCATCTTCTTCCTCACAACAACAGGGAGCAGGAGAGGGAGCGGAGGGACTGGCGGCAACTTAGGACATCACCGCGGTAGCTGCGGAGGACAACGATGGCCTCGACAAAGACAATGAGTGGCGGCAGCGGCGGTGACGTCGAGCTCTGTTTTGGGTTCGAAAAACAGGGGAGCGACGGAGAATGGGGAAAGCTACGGGGTGCTGGCTTGGGCGAGGCGACGAGGAGAGTGAGACGATGCGGTGGTGGTGAGATGATGGTGGTGGGGTCGAAGGGTCGGAGAAATGGAGTTTCGGGGGGACGAAGCTAATGGGTAATGGCGGCAGTGGAGAAGGCGATGGGTTTCGAGAGTTGGGGTTCGTCGAGGAAGACGATGGTGGTTGGTGTTGGGGTTGACGAGGGGAGTGGCGATGATGGGGGCAATCGAAGGTGACAATGGGAGTGGCGACGGTGACGGGGGAATTGGGTTTGGGCGATGGAGAAGTAGACGGGGAAGAAGAAGGAGCGGCGGGTTTTAGGGGGTTTAACAGTAAGGGGTATAGGTTAGGGTTAGGTTTAGGGTGTTTAGGGTTTAAATAGTTAGGGTTTCGGGTTTTTGGGTATTAGGGTATCCAGTTTGAGTGGGATTCAAAAGGAGACTTAGTCAAAAATCCATAAAAATGGGGATAAAGAGATAAATGATATGAAACAGCTCATCTCTTCATGAAGAACGACACAAAAGAGCAGGACGGACATACAATTGAATTAGATAAAGGCACCAAAAAATTCAGTTGAAACAATATAACGATTTTATTCAAACGGAACAAAATACAGGATCTTAAGTTGATAAAAGAGTACAATGGGGCAAAATACAATATAAAAATACAAATACGGGAAATAGGAGTTACATTAATCATTTCCGAAAATTAGTTCTTCAAATTTGTGATTTTACAAAGTGGAATCGTATATCGGTTAAAACATGCACAACCTTTAAACTGCAGTCTGGAGGTATGACAGTCGACCAACCAATGTCGATAGTCGACTGTCGGACAAATTTTCCTACGAGACAGTCGACTGTCTCTACTCTGAATTAATGTTTTCTTTAAGTGTTGGATTTTCCTGTGGGACAGTCCAGATTACATAGTCGACTGCTACTGCTTTGATTGTGATTTTCTTGAGTCTTTTGGGTTTTCCGCGGGACAGTCTGTAACGCCGCTGCCCCCAGCTCAGACAATTTATACAATTTATAAGACAAATTAGATACTATATATAACAACTGCCCACCACAGGCTGCCTCTCAAAAGTTGGTTAACCGATTAGGTGACTCTTGATCATCGGCTTTTTGTATTTATATTATATTATATTTAAGTTATTTTACCGATATGGGATTAAGTTCTCACCTTATTCCCATTACCGAAACCAAGCAACCTGCCTTTTTACTCCAATGAACCGGGTGGGCCCCCAAATGTAAGCCACGTCAGCAGCTTTCATGTTGTTTTTATCATGCACATGGGGCCCCCACTCCATATTCATTTCACTTATAAATCCACATATACACCATCTGTTCTTATAAAAAATGTCATTTTACCATATACTTATACCATATATTATACTATATACTATATAGTATGGAAAAAAGGGGTATGAGCAATTTGCTCATTTAGTAAATGAGCAAGTGATGAGGTGGCATGCATGTGATTGGAAAATCCTAAATGTAGTTAGATACTCAATGTATCACATGCATACCATCTCATCAATTGCTCATTTATTAAATGAGCAAGTTGCTCATATCCCTTTTACCCATATATTATATATATATATTTTTATACTCTTTGAAAATAGCGGGGTGTCACACGCAGTCCGAAATTTATTTTGAAATGGAATACACCCAAATACGTTCGCAGAAACACGTGCATCGCACGTAAAATATCAAAATGCGAAAAATTGATTTTATCAACAGAAAATTGTTAAAGATAATAAAAATAAAATATAAGAAATATATTTATTAATTTTACGACGTAACTGCTACGTACGTAGAAAATACGTGCATTATACGTGCCGAAAATCGAAAAATGCATTTTAATCAAAATAAGAGAAAAATAAATTTTTGTTTTATAAAATAGATTTAAATACATAAAATAAATAATTTAAACATGTAGAAAATATTGTACGTAGCGGTGGATACACGTGCATCAAAAGCACGTAAAATGCAGAGATTGAAATTTGATATTTTTGTTGACTCAAAATTGTGTAAAAATACATACAGGAAGTTCAAAAATAGTCGGTGATCAAATACGCGGTAAAAACACATTACAAAATACACGTGCGTAACATACGAGGGCAAAATTGTAATTTCCAATTTTGCGAGGTGTTACAGAGTCAACTGGCTACAGTATGCAGTCGACTGTCACTGCGCTGCTTGATACTTTTCTTAAGTTTGGATTTCACTTGGGACAGTCGACCGACCACCCTATGAAGTCGACTGTTACTGCTCTAACTGATGTTTTCTTGAGTTTTCTGATGCTTCTTTTAAACGGTTGTTCCGTCAATATTATATTGTTTTAAAGGGTGTTTTGCTAAAGATTAAAAATATTTTACAGAGATTTAGTTTGGAGTTTTAAAAGTACTCTTTTGGACCTTATTTGAGTTATACGTGCTTTCAAAGGATTTGATGTTTTGTGATATTCTATAACTTAAAATATGATTTTCAGTTATTTAATAGATGTAATATTTATTTGGATTCCGAAATTTTTTAAAAGATTTGGGTTTTTGTTTATTTAAGAAGTTTCTTCATATAATCGTTTTGACGATAGATTTGTGAGATTTATTGAAAGTTTTGGTCTTGTTGATATCTCTAGGAGTTGAGTGGGAGTCCTATCAACTGGTAGTTAAGATTTGTTGATTTAGACCAGTTGGGTCTTGGGGTTGTTGTTGAGTATTTAAGTCCGGCAGGATACACTAACTCTAGAAATGAGGATTTTTGTGTTTTAATAATAACCAACTTAAGGACAGGCACTAGTGGAGATGTGATGGAAGTTGGGAAATGTGAGTATAGGCTCTTGGTCTGTTTAGTCCAACGGATGCGTTCCAAGACTGTTTGTGTTCTATCTCGATAGGACAATTGTATGTTCTCGTGTCGAGGGTGTGCAGGCCTATTCAGGGAGCATGTAGGGTGCATTCGCATGTCGAGAATCGGCAGGCCTATTCACGGAATGTACCTAGTGTATCTGCACGTCGAGGGCCTTGCAAGCCTATTCGTGGGGTAACGGTTGGGAGGTGATTCTCCAGTTTTAGAGCTATTCTTACATGATGCTTGTGCATCGAGGGCTGTGGTGCCTATTCATGGAGTATTCTGGGTCTTGTTTCCATCACCGTAGTAGGATTAGTTGCATAACGAGGGATTTAACCCTATAAAGTGGAGATCGTTAAGGGCTTGCACCGGAACTATGTACTATAGAATGCATAGAATCGACAAGTATGCATTAGAGAGTCAGCATATAGCATTGATGTTTTCTTTTTTATGTTTGTGTTTTCCTGTTTTTCCTACACTTGACACTTAGTCCAGATTCACTTGATGATTTCATGTATTACTTAATGCTATTTTATATTCCTTGAGGTTTTCATGCTTTACTTATTGTTACTTCTCATTTCATTTATTCTGGCTGTTAATACATGTTGTTGATGACTCTATGCATTATATTTTATTTTCTCTTATGTCACTCACACCGTTATGGCCGACCCCTGTAGTTTTGGGGGTTAGGGTTATCTCTAGCCTCATGTTTTACAGGTAGGTACTTATAGCTTTGGGATTTGGATGCTTGAGATAGAATGATGTGATGGCTTATGTAAATTTGTAAAAGATGTGTTCTAGAAAGAAAAAGATTGTCACTACAAGAAATTTGACATATACCAACAGACACCTGTAGTGACGGTATCTAAAACCGTGGGTATAGGTATCATATACCTACAAACGTGTAGTAAACTGTGGGTATAGATATCCTATAGCTTTAGAGCTTTTAATCCGTAACTATAAGTTTTACTAACGGGATAAAACACTGTGGGTATAGTCCATAATTTATTTTCCCCTAATTTTTTTCATTTTCCCTCTCTCTCCCCCCAAAATATTTCATTTATCCCTCTAAAACTCCTAAATCCCTCTCTCCCCAAACCCAATCTCGACGAGATCTTGACGTCGATCTCCTAAATCCCTAACCCAAACTTCGCCCCAAACCAAAGCCAAACAAGCCAAACTCCTAAATCTTTCTCTCCCCAAACATCTTCCTCGACGTCCCAAACTTCTTCCTCAACATCGATCTCGACGAGATCTCCCCCGTATCTGCCGCCTCCTCCTCCTCCTCCTCCGCTGGCGCCGGCATTGAGGTTCGCCGGTTTTGAATATGTACTTCTTTTATTCTGAATAATTAGGGTTTCGATTGGGGTAACTATAAGCTACGGTTATATTGAAGAAAGGAGTGGACTGGTGATTGAAGCGAGACAGAAGGAAATGGATTTTTTTAAAATTTTGATTTGGATTTTTTTATTTTGATTTGGATTTTTTTTATTCTTTTTGGGTTTTGTTTGTATATGATATGATTTTTCCAATTGTCTGATGAGGGTTGGTGAAATCATCTACAAACATAAACTCACACAAAAACTCACGTGACTGGATGCTATAATCTATTTGAAACTTATATGGGAAGTTTTAATTTTCTTCTACCAGTCCAATGTGGATAGGACCTTTGAATGATCCAACTAATTTCTGGATTGTATTATCTTGTAGAGTTATATCTCAGGCATTGGCAACTGGATCGCAGATGAAGTGCTTTACCAGGTTATTATATATTTCATTATTCCATTTCATGCAGTATATGTGGAGTAAATTTAAACATCTGAGGTCATATTATATATTTCATTATTCCATTTCATCTATCACGAATGCCTTGTTTACTGCTTGAATCAGTTTCATGTATAGAAGAGAGTACTGCCACTAATTATATCATTTCTTTTTAATTATTACATTTTCCCTCCTGAACCTTGCAGGGGCACATCCTTACAGTTTCCGGTGTTACTGTTGCTATTTGTTCATCTCCATTTGTTGTTGTGTTAAATATGGATGCTCTAGCATTATGGCCAACATGGATTGCTGTTGCTTTATTTGAGATGATTCGGAAGGTTTGGATTCTAGATTATTGTTGAGTTTAAAATTTCTTTAGTTTTATTACGACATTGCTCTTACTCTGATATCTTAGAGCTAATGTGCGAAGAGTTTTTGACTTCTGTGCACTCCAACAGTCAGATTTGCCATGTATTGATAACTGACTCTTGGTTCCATGGAATCCTTCTTGATACCTTGAAATTTGTTTATAATAAGTAACTAGCTGCTGATGTTTTTTTGATGAAAGAAAAATTAGCATTGAAATCCATCTCCTCTATAACCTCTGTTTGTTCCCCGATTTTAGCACATACTGCCCTTGTAGCATCCTTCTGCAGAACCAGAACAAAAAAACTCTGCTATCCCCATAGTCACCAGAATTATATCTATCCTACTAATCATTTCTAAATTTATCTGTAGCTCATTATACCTATAGTAAAAGCTATATTTTTGTCCTATATCCTCTTGATGATTTTCCTTCTATTCAATGGTATTTTCATTTTTTTCGTTTATGTACACCTTTTCTTGACAGATCACTATCATATGATCCAAAATTTGACCAATGAGGATCATGTTTGAACTTAACCTCCATAACAATTTATGATTTGAGCTTCATTCAGACAACTAGTGTGATTGTCATGATTTAATTATGTAGCATTATTCTTGAGGTGTTATGGATCGTTAGGAGACCACAAAGCTGTCCAAGAATTGTATTTTCACAGATCGAAAATTAAAATACCAGTAACATCACTTTCATGAGAGAACTCCCATGCCTGATGGGAGTGTCCTAGTGTCTAATTTATTCTATGACATACAAATTTTGAATGTCCCCATAACATGTTTAGACTTGTATATTTGTATACCATGAAAACTCTACATGAGATAAAAAGTTTCCAAAAATATGATGAATCTAGATTTATGTTGTGGGCCTGTTTATCATCCAATCTCTGCTCATGATCACCTTATCTAGTGTACACCAAAAAAAATTTCCCTCCCTATTATAGTGTGCACTAATTAGAACTGAATATAGTTGCATACTTTTAAATACTCTGTTAAATGAACTTGTTTAAAAATCGTTCTTTTAATGAGCTATAACAAGAAAGTCTCGTCAGAAAATTGTTCTTATTCAAGCATTTAATGTTGTAATCCATGCATTATAGTCTACTTGTCTGTTATGATTATGCTAATTGACTCAGTAGCCAGAAGATATGGTAAATTTGCATGACTCATTTTGTAGTGCCGTTTGCATTCATCTTACTCGTATTCTATCTTGATTTTATATATCATGTTGAAATGTATATGTTATCAAATTTTTCTAAAAACTTAGCAGTGCTTGTTCTAGAATATGTAAATTACAATGGTATGTTAAATTATTTGATTATCCAACTTCTAGGTGACGACTTATGTGGTAACCAGACATGGACAGGAACTCTTGTTTAATGTTGTCTCTCAGGATGAGAAGTACAAAGCCAAGGTAACACATTTCTGCTATTTTATTAAACTGGTTACTGTTGTTTTATAAACATATTGAAACAACATAACTAAGATAAATATGCAGCTTGTCACCTTTAAACATAAGTTTAGTTTATCAGATGAAAGGAAAGGATTAATTAAGTCTTTGGCTGAAATGTTTGGATTTTTGCCCATTTTGTTAGACAAGAAGCTGACCAAAGTCACCGAACTATGACTTCCAGACTTGGTTTCCTATTAATAACTTGTAGATTGTACTCAGAATGCATTAAAAAAAGGTTAAAATTGTCATTTTAAAAAAAGAAACTTAATTGTGATAAATGTAGACTATAGAGATTTCCATTTCTGAACTTCTCATAATGAGGAGAAATTAAGTAGAAGGTTCGAAGCTTAAATGCAATAAAAGACAATAAAAGAAAAGGTGAAATAGAACAAAGAGGATTTTAAGGGCATATAGAATATTATGGAAAGTCTGCTTGAGCCTTGAGAAATTATATGTAAAATATTATGGATCTAGGGTTTAAAGTAAAACCCATCTAACATTGTATGTAGTCACTTAAAGTGAACAGATTTCTAGTTATTAAACCCAAAACTGAACATAAGTTAGGTTTTACAGCTCAAAGATATATGCAGATGAATTTTATAACTTTTACACTTGTTAATATGGAATATAAAGGATAATGGTTGTCCAGCTAACTATTGATTTGTGACTTAAGTTCTCGTCCACGTGTGTCGGTACATACTCGCTACAATGCACCGATGTTTAGTTTTTACCTAGTAGTTTATTTTTAGCAGTGAACCTTCTGTTTTAGTTTAATATGTATTTTCCAACTGATAGGAATCCCTCATTAGGATCTTGAACAAACCTTATATGATGCATCTCACTTTTAGCACACATGTATGTATGTTTTTTCCTAATTGATAAATTCATGTATGTATATTTGTACACATGTAAACATAATATATGACCTCTGTAGTTTATGATTAAAGATCGGACCCTCCTGGAACTTACTATTCAGATACCATCATCGTGCAGAAATCCTTGGAAATAGCAACTACTTTGAATAGTACACAGGCTCCAAATTTTAACGTTTTCACATTGTTTCAGATCACTAGCTTCTTCTGAATTCTAATCATATTGAATGAAAGTGCTTGTCCCAAAGCTATTCTAATTACATGTTACAGTGGTTCAAAAACTCAGTAATGGTATTGAGTAATCTATCATTTATCGGTAATATTAGACATATGGGAAGTATTCCCGATGAAATACAGCCAGTGCGTCTTGTATCTGTGTACGTTAAAAAACATGCAATGTATGGTTCAGTGAGCAATGCAGATGTTTATGAAAGAAAACAAATTTTGTTGCAGGTCTGTATAGATGTGGTTGTTCAAAGACTGGGTGATGTGGCAGCTGCTGGACTATATAAGCTACTATTTGGGAACTTTAACCATCGACCTTCAATGTTATCTCTCTGTGCATTACCAGTATGTTTTATTATGTCTCCATCTAGCTTCTCCTGTAGAAGCTTCCAACTAACAAAGATGCGATGGTTTCCCTCATCTGGGGCTACTTGTGCCTGATCTTCCTTTTCATTAATAGTTGTTTTGCTTCAAATGGTAAAAACTGTTGGCATGTGGATTTTCCCCCCTCAGATAATGTGCCATAATATCAAGAAAATTGGTTGTATTTTATCATTATTTACTATCTTTAGAGATAAGCTGTAGGTGTTTTAACCATTGCAGAAATGCTTATTTTGTTCTATAGCTTGACCCACTTGAGTGTGATATTGATCTCATGTGAAGCTCGAAAATACTTTTTAGATTAAGTTGGCTTTTATGGCATTCATTCAACTATGGAAGATACTTTTAAATCTTAATAAAATACTTTTGTTTCTAGAGCAAGGATGGGACTGCACATTGTTCATTCCCAGTCATCAAGGATCCAACTCAATTTACTGTTGCACATGCTCGATCGCATTAGGTACTTTGCAAATCTACGTTTCTCTGGAATTTTGAATCTGAATGACACATTTTGCATGCTATCTGAATATTGACTATTTGTTAATGACCAAAGTTAGATCTTTTTGCTTTGTTTTATTTGTGAAGGGCTCTCAACAAGCGAGAAATGATTGAACTCGCTCAAAATGCAACCGAGTTTGTGTTTGCCGACGATGAAGTGAAGAAGGCTGTAAAAGAGATTTGCAGGATGCTAAAAGAAGATTACTGCAAAGAGAATCAAGATCAATCAAGATCTGGTTGCCGTAAAATTAGAAAATTGTTAGTGTCGTATCTCAAATGAGGAGTCAATTGAATGTTATCTTATAATGCTATTGAATATGTTGATCGTAGTTTAAAGTATTGATTCTCATGTCTGCACACATGAATTCAATTGTGTATTTGGTTATTAACTATTTTGTAATTTGACATGCTTGTAATACTTCATTAATTTTTAATATGATTGAAGTTTAATTTTATTTAATTTTGTTTCATAAACACATTATCTATTTTATTGTGTATTTAGTTTATAATTGGATTAATATTATAAAAGAAAATATTAAATTATCATAAGCGTAATTAATAAGAAAAAATTGTGTATAGAGCGATGGGTATATATTTAAATATTTGGATGCGAAAACCATCACTAAAACCTATAGCAATGGAGTTTAAACCGTGGGTATACGAAAGCAAGAGGTGTCCTTAAAACCTATACCAATGGATACGAAACCATGGGTATAACACCGAGGTTTTGTCCAATGGGTGAAAAAACCGTTACTATAGGCTATAGTGACGGCATTCTGCCATGGGTATAGCTAATTAAAAACTACAGAAAAATATGTCCGTTGGTATAGATTTTATGAGCTATACCTACGGTTTTCCGTCTTTTACCCACGGATTTTTGCTGTCACTATATGTCAAATTCCTTGTAGTGTGTAATTCAAGGTGTTTTGTATTTCGCTGTGTTTTGTGAATAAGTGATGTAATGAAAGTTAAAATAAAAATTATCTGTGTTTTTGGCTATATTTACTATTGCAATTGAAGTTTATGCTGGGAATTGTACCACGTATTTCTGAGATATCATATTGGAAATTCGGAGTGCTACAGAGATTGGTATCAGAGCATACTTCAATAGTAATAATAAACATGGAATAAAAATGAACCTAGGTGTGGACATTAGAGTGTGAGTACCTAGGTGTGGAGATTAGAGTGTGAGTATCACATAGAGTTAGAACATGATATTTTGGTTTAGGGTATGCTTGGGGTTTTGCCATAGGGTATTGATATGGGTGTGAATTGTGCTGTGATGCTCTAACTTTACTCTCATTTTGCAGTATTCAGTAGAATGGCAGGATCCAGAACCAGGAATGGTGCTAATGGTGATGAGGCAGAAGGTTTCCATTGGGAAGGAATTGATCTCGAGACTGAGATTGCCAGGGTGTATCATAACTTGAACACATTCATGGCAGCTAATATGGCGCAGAACCGGAATCAAAATTAGGGGGCTGGACCAGTGTTTGTTAATGCTGATCCAATCAAGCTGGTTGAGTCTTTCAAGTGGATGAAGCCGACTGTGTTTGAGGGGCAGTCTGATCCAGATAGGGCTGATGATTGGATTAGACAGATGGAGATAATCTTCGAAGTCTCGGAAACTCCAGCAGTCAATAAGGTAAAATTGGCTGCAATGCAGTTAGAGAAGGATGCTGACGTTTGGAGGCAGTCAGTGAAGAGGACTTTCGGAGATCAGCAAGTGACTTGGGAGGCTTTTCTGGAAGAGTTCAGGGATCGTTTCTTTCCTCTGGATATTCAGGAGAAGAATGCAACAGAATTCGTGAACCTGCAGCAAGGCAGCATGACAGTGCGTGAATATGAGACTAAGTTCTCTCAGCTGTCAAGGTATGCACCGGAGCTGATTGTGTGTGAAGCAAAGAAGGCCAATAAGTTTGAGCAGGGCTTGAGACCGAATTTAAGGTCGAGGATGATTTCGTTGGGCATAAGAAGATTTGATAAGTTGGTCAGGAGAGCAGCTATGACAGAAGAGGATATGGATCAGTTCCAGAAGAAGCAGGAGACCTGGAACAGGAGCAAGAGGCCAGCAGATAGTCAGAATGGGAAGGAGTTCCCAGTGAAGCAAGGCAAGTTCAGTGGGCCAGTGCAGAAGGCGCTCGCAATTCAAGGCGTAACTTATTTTAACTGTGGAGAGGCAGGTCATTATCAGAAAGCATGCACCAAGCCTCGGAGTGCACAAGTTTGTTATCAGTCTGGTCGTGAAGGGCATCTCAAACCAAACTGTCCGCAGCTGAAGAAGGATGGTGCGGGCGGAGGTAAGGTTCTAAGGCAGGGGCGAGTGTTCGCATTGACTGAGGAGGATGCAGGTAACTCTAGGATGTAATCCAGGGTGTGCAAGAATTTTGAATTCATTCATTTATGTATTAAGTAAGACATTTTTTGAGAATAAATTGGAGATTTGGATATCGTTCTCCATGTAACAGAATTTATTTTGGGTTAATGGAATACAAACAAAAGTTTTATTTGATACTGTTTTCTTGCATACATCTGTGTCGTCCAATTTTTCCTAGTCTTAGGTGTGGATCTTAAGGTGTTTCCAGGCGGGGCCTTGACGGTGGCAACATCATGAGGAGAAGAACAGACTGTTGATCGATATTATGAAGAATGTGATATCGAGAGTGGTGGGAGATCATTTGGAATTGATCTCTTTTGAGCTGCAAGTTTGAGCTAGTTTTTCTTGGTCATGTCCTTTCTAAGAAGGGAGTGTCCACTGATCCTCAGAAGGTTGAAGCAGATGGTGAAGGTCAGAGTTGGATGCAGGGGTTCAGAGGTTGTTGCAGCAGGCTTTCAGAGGCAAGTTATCAGAGATGCGCAGCGAAAGGTTTTTCCTAAACTTTTGTATGATTGTTTTCCTTCTGTGTGTTTGTATTACTTTGTTGGAATGTATTCTCTTGTGCAATTGTATTTCTTAAACTATGTTTCCATTTATGAGATTTCAATTCTTTTTGCTTGTTTTGTTTGGACCCTATTAGTAGTAGTTCTGAGGAAAAAACTATTCTAAGGAGGGAGTGATGTAGTACCCCGTATTTTTAAATATTATTTTTAATACTTATAAATGAATTAAAAAGATTTTTGGAGATTAAATAAATATTTTTCTGAAAATTTATCTTTTTACACATGCAAAACACATGCAAATGATTTCTTAGGAAGTTCAAAGTCAAAAATTATATTGTGGAAAATCATTATTTATTATTAGATATTATTTGTGAATTGTTTGGATTTTTTTGATATTTATTGGACATATTTACAAATATTACAAAAAGAGGGACTTTTGTGCAAAATTACCAAATGGGATGAAAACTCCAGATTTTTGGATTTTTGGGTTGGTCCTAATGCCTAGTCAATTTAGGAGTAAAAATTTTACCTTTTTTTCAACACATTTGATATATTTTACATGTTTCGATAAAAGATGATCTTTTTGCAAAATTGTCATTTTAAGGGGTAAAAGTGTAAATTTGTATTCTGGGCTTTTCAAGCAGTGCCGGCTGACTTTATGATGGTTGTTTTGTTTTTAAATCTCAAATAAATTGGTTTTATCAAGTTTCCAAGTATATGGATATATATATATATATGTAAAGTTATATTTAAAAGGAGTATTTTTGCAAATGTGTTCAAAACCCTAAAAACCTATATTCCGGCCTATTTAAGGGTGGAGTGCAGCCGTCTTTCACTGCACAACACGAAGGATTTTATTATTATTATTTCTTGCAGTTTTAAAGAGAAGATCTTGGATTTCTTGCGAAGGAGGGATTTCTCGTATTGCTTTATTATCTTCGTTTGATCTCTTCAACAAGGTGAGTAACATGTTTGTTTTGTTTTCTTTTATGTATGTTGCATGTGATGATCTATCTATTAGAAAGCATGCTAGGAGTTTGTATGATGATATGTGAAGTTTTGATGAGTAGATGAATTAAAAGTAAATCCTTTCATGAAACTATATTGTTAATAATTAAAACCCTAATTTGTTGCTTGAGATTGTTAAAGAACTGAATAGAAATCATGAGTAGATTGTTTTCCCTCACATATTTGCTGTTTTGACTTGTTGAGAAGTGTTGTATGATGATATTGTATAAAAGTGGATAAAAAGATTACCTTTACTTGTGTATAAATGCATAAACTCTATTTGGGGACTTTTCGTTGAGTAGAAACTTGATTAGTGATTGTTATAATTGCTCATATGCATGGAAAAATTATTGTGAATGATTTTGGATGAGTTTTATGGCTATTGAATCTAAGAAATAAGTCTTGGAGTTTTGAGAAAAGGGGGTTTAGATTTGGATCTATGTATTATGATCAATTTGGGAATTTCATGATTTTGTGGAGTTTTGAGAAGTTTTCAATTAGATATGATTAGTTTTAGTACTGAGATTAAATTTAAATATTTCACTATTTCTAATTGATGAGTTTTGAAGTTTTCTTGGCACACAAACATGTGTACATATATCTTATTTCGTTGTTTTCGAAGAAATTAGGTTTTCGTGTGTTTTGATGGAGTTTTGATTGGATTTCAATTGTTTTGGTTCTGAGATAGTTTTAAACTCTTTACTACTCTTATTGATGGATTTTGAAGTCTAAACTGATGTTAAAATTTGTATTCGAACATATATGTATATAAGATGTTGTTTTGAAAGATTTTTGGGTAAAACTCCTATTTCGAGATCTTGATATGTTTTGATGTGTTTTAATAACTCTTATATGTTATACAAGTTACAATTAATCATCTCCGAAAAGTAGTTCTTCAAATTTGTGATTTTACAAAGTGGAATCGCGTATCGGTTAAAACATGCACAACCTTTAAACTGCAATCTGGAGGTCTGATAGTCGACCAACCAATGTCAATAGTCGACTGTCGGGGTCCTGGCTGAAGTATTTTCTTGAGTCTTGAATTTTCCTGCGGGACAGTCGACTGACTACCTTATACAGTTGACTGTCTCTGCTCTGAATTAATGTTTTCTTTAAGTGTTGAATTTTCCTACGGGACAGTCGACTGTCCAGATTACACAATCGACTACTACTGCTCTGATTGTGGTTTTCTTGAGTCTTTTGGGTTTTCCACGGGACAGATAACTGGCTACAGTATGCGGTCGACTGTCACTGTGCTACTTGATGCTTTTCTTGAGTTTGTATTTCACGCGGGACAGTCGACCGACCACCCTATGAAGTCGACTGTTACTGCTCTAACTGATATTTTCTTGAGTTTTCTGATGCTTCTTTTGAACGGTTGTTCCTTTAATATTATATTGTTTTAAAGGGTGTTTTCCTACAGATTAAAAATATTTTACAGAGATTTATTTTGGAGTTTTAATAGTACTCTTTTGGACCTTATTTGAGTTATACGTGCTTTCAAAGAAATTGATGTTTTGTGATATTCTACAACTTAAAAATATAATTTTCAGTTATTTAATAGATTTAATATTTATTTGGATTCTGGAATTTTATAAAAGATTTGGGTTTTGTTGATTTAAGAAGTTTCTTCATATGATCATTTTGACGATGGATTTGTGAGTTTTATTGAAAGTTTTGGTCTTCATGATATCTCTAGGAGTTGAGTGCCTGTGAACCGGCAGTTGAGATTTGTTGATTTAGACCAGTTGGGTCTTGGGATTGTTGTTGAGTATTTATGTCTGGCAGGATACACTAACTCTAGAGATGAGGATTTTGTGTTTTAATAATAACCAACTTAAGGACAAGCACTAGTGGAGATGTGATGGAACTTGGGAAACGTGAGTATAGGCTCTTGGTCTGTTTAGTCCAACGGATGCGTTCCAGGACTGTTTGTGTTCTATCTTTAGAGGACATTTGTATGTTCGCGTGTCGAGAGTCTGCAGGCCTATTCACGGAGCATGCAGGGTGCATTCGCGTGTCAAGAGTCGGCAAGCCTATTCACGGAATGTACCTGGTGTATCTGCACGTCGAGGGCCTTGTAAGCCTATTCGTGGGGTACACGGTTAGGAGGAGATTCTCCAGTTTTAGAGTTATTCTTACACGATGCTTGCGCGTCGAGGGCTATGGTGCCTATTCGCGGAGTATTTTGGATCTTGTTTCCATCACCGTAGTAGGATTAGTTGCATAACGAGGGATTTAACCCTATAAAGTGGAGATCGTTAATGGCTTGCACCTGACCTATGTAGTATGGAATGCATAGAATCGACAAGTATGCATTAGAGAGTCAGCATATAGCAGTGATGTTTTCTTGACTTAGTTTTATGCTTGTGGTTTTCTGTTTTTCCAACACTGGACACTTAGTCTAGATTCACTTGATGATTTCATGTATTACTTAATGCTATTTTATATTCCTTGAGGCTTTCATGCTTTAATTATTGTTACTTCTCATTTCATTTATTCTGGCTGTTAATACATGTTGTTGATGACTCTATACTTTATATTTTATTTTCTCTTATATCACTCACACCGTTATGGCTGACCCCTGTAGTTTTAGGCTTTAGGATTATCTCTAGACTTATGTTTTACAGGTAGGTGCTTATAGCTTTGGGATTTGGATGCTTGAGATAGAATGATGTGATGGCTTATGTAAATTTGTAAAAGATGTGTTGTAGAAAGAAAAAGATTGTAATTCAAAGTGTTTTGTATTCCGCTGTATTTTGTGAAGAAGTGATGTAATGAAAGTTGAAATAAAAATTATCTGTGTTTTTGGCTATGTTTACTATTGCAATTGAAGTTGATGCTGGGAATTGTGCCATGTATTTCTGAGATATCATATTGAAAATTCAGGGCGCTACACTCTCTTTCAATTTCAGCACATATATATAAGTCACATATCAGCCACAGCAACAGGGTTGAAAACAGCATTTAACACAGAAGTTAAGTTCAACCAAAAAATGCAAAATCGTGTTTATAAGCATGCAAAGAGGTCAAAATCATCATAATTAAATCTTAGAAAAATCTGGAAGATTTCCTAATATATCTAGTTTCAAAATATCAAAGATCATGAAATTATATTACAGATAGTATAGTCAACAAAATTGGAAAAACAGAGTAATGCAACAAGATCTCAATTCTGAAAGTTCAGACACAGCAGTACCAAAACAGAGATAATTCATAAAGTATAATTCGAAATCTGGATCCGTCAAAAGGGTAGTAAAATAGAAAAATCAGGCTACATTTTATATTCATAAGGTTTTCATGAAAAACGAATATAATCAGGTTGAAAATATAGTTCTATACTGAACAGCATACAGTTTGAAATCATATCGATTGGTTTCATAAGCATGAAATGAGATACGAAAGTCATTAATTAATTCCACAAAAATTAGGGATTGCTCCCAGTCATATCTAAACAAATTCAGCAAAATAGAGTTCAAATTCTACTTTTAATATCCGTTTTAAAATAAAATTCCATACAGAATACATATAGTTCAGAATATGGAATATACGATACGACTACAGTAAAACAGCAATAACTCATGCATCAAAAATCGGAATTCAAATCCGTCGAAAGTTCTGGAAACTAGAGAACAAAGGCGATAAATCATGTTCACAAACTTATTTGTTTTAATGATGTTAACAGTGTCTGAAATTACTGTACAAAATAGGAAAGCAGTGAACAAAAGTTGTTTTAAGCATTTTATCAAACAACTTAATTACAAACGATCCAATCTAAGATGTCATACAAAGAATGGGATAGGTGGGTTACTCAAATTAGCATGGCATGTGAATAAATGGTCTATAATGAGATCATACATCCAACAACATCTGTGTAACAGTCATCTACAATATACGATGTGCCATAAACAACATATAGTCAAAATGTCATCCAATCAAATTATTTTCATGCAACGGGTGTCAATTATTGTAACTACTCATGATCAAGAGGTGATGTCAATGGTTAACCTAATAAAACAGGATCATCATGAGTAAATATTTTCATACTAGATTACTTACGGTATTAACTTGTATGATAAAAAGAACACATACAAGCTACTTGCCTGATACGAAGACGATGGAACGAAGAACAGAATAACGGAAACGGATCCCAAAAAACGAACACAACGAACGAAAGATGAGAACGAGAATCACACCACCGGAATCACATGCACACGACGTATGCACACACACAAAGAGACAGCAGCAACCGAACAGCAAGTGCGGCGACAGCAACCACTACGACGATGATGACCTGGCTAGGGGACGACAGTGCACTCTGACGTTGTCGACCACAGCAAAGTCGACGGCAGCAGGGGGAACTGCGTCAGGGGTCTGGTCTACAGTGCTGGGCTTGACGGGGACAGGCGCACTGGGGTGCAGCGGGGGATCGGGAAGAGGAGAGGGATCAGGAGATGGGTGGTCGAGGGGTGTGTCGCCGACATCAGAAGATGAGATGACAACAGCAAGAGGAAAGAGAGAGGGTCGGGATGGGGTAGACGACGGCTAGGGTGAGAAGGAGAGAATAGGATATTAGGGTTTGGTAATTAGAGTGTTTATATAGGGACAATATGGGTTTAGATGAACTGGGTAGTATCCAATAGAAAGAAAAGAATCCAATAAGAGACAAATAGACCATGAAATAGGTTTAAACAATAGACGAGAGCAAGAACAAATTGTAGGCCAAATAAATGAGAATAAAAAGTTGAATCAATACAAAATGAATCACAAGAGAGAGAAGAACAACACACCATACAAAGAGAATGAAATTAAATACAACCAAAAATAAAATAAATAATCAATAATTTTATTAAATATAATTAAAAATACAAATATGAGAAATAGGGGTTACAGTAGCCTTACCATGTATATGTACCAAGACCAAGCACTCGCAGAATATGTCAATTTGCTTCATCCAGCAGTAATACGTTCCAAAGTGGATGATAGAGAAGTTCCAGGACGTAGAGAGGGATTTGCTGGTTCATAACCCGCAGCAGTTGCAACTTCTGAAAGTTCTTCAGTTGAAGGTTTACTGTCTCTATAATTTGAATTGAGTATAGTGGAATTAAAATACGAACTAGGCATCTCAAAAGGATACTTGCATAGAGAATTTAACATACTTAATTATGGAGAATGTATATCTTACCAATTAAATATCAACAAATTCTCATGAATTAATAATGCTATCTATGGCGAGTTGGGAATAGACATAAACCACTAATAGGCTTAGAAATCTTGTGAAATTATTTTAACTGATTGAGACATGGGCCTTTTAGTAAGATTCGGGAATAAACCATGACTCCATATCACCAAAAGTGTCACCATTCACCATAAACAGAAGGATTTACCAATGAATTCAATCAACATATTCTTTGAGCTTGCTAATTACCCTATTCTTTTGTAATCACCCTAAAAAGCAAGCTAACAGTAACAGAGTCACACATAACCAAGTCTCTTTTGTGTGGCACCATACCATTGTCTTCCATAGTTGTCAAGAACACAATTTGAGGCATCATGAACCCAATACTGGATCTCCAATTTAATAACATCGGCATGTTTAACTAATTTTCTAAGATTTGTATACTTAAAATGGCATCTTCAATCTCATCTAGACAATATTAAAAAATAATCTTGCAATCAAACTATAACTACAAGTAAGATGTTGAAAGGTTACATTTTAAAAAAGTTGGACATCCAGCTTTATCATGTGATACCTAAATGATGCAGATCAAGTAAGAAATGAGTTAATCCATGATAAACATGCTTACCCAAAAATGGTTGTCTTGTAGGAATGGTGCAAGTGGAGCAGTAGATGAAGAGTCAAAAGTAACAAAAGAAGAATAGCCCTTGGACTCAGTAGAAGATTGCTTATGTACATAATATATCACTATTCTAATTGAGAAACCATAGCTTTAATTTAATAAGGAGAAAGTGAAATATCCAAATAAAAACTGTTTTTTTTAAAACACAGTTGAGTCTTGAGACTGTTGGAGTCTTTATACATTTATTAAGGACAGTTGAGTCTTAAGACTCTTGGAGTCTCTATGCATTTTCTTTTATTAAAAAAAAATTGAAAAATTACTTTAAAATAGGCCCCAAATTTTTGGGGCTCAGGGCGGTCACCCTCTGGGCCCTGCCCCAGGTCCGGGCCTGTCGTCGAATGCCTGGTCGAGGAGTAAGGATGTTCAGGTTGAAGTAATCTAATGCTCCAATGACTACCTGACTACATATATATTTTCTACACAGACTTTGGATTGGCCCTCGATCGGTCTACTTATCTTAAACATAATGTTGACACTTAGTTTGGTGTGCACAAAACGTGTCTATAAATACTAATAAGTTTAAGTTGAGTTGTTCAGATTTTGGGGATCAAATAATATCAACAAGAGATTCAAGAGAGATTCAAGAATAGGCAAAGAAGAAAGTAATAACGAAAGATTGCAAAATCAAGCAAAAGAAGAAGTTTTTCAAGAAGAGCACATGTTGATTAGTGCCCAAGAAAGTTGTCAAGACCAGTTGTTGTTATTCCATATTTGTGAGATTTTATCTGTATTTGATTGATTGATAATTGATTAGTATATGATAAAAATATAAAGTGGATTCGTCATGAATAGCACGATTTCGGTCGACCGCACTTCATGTCGGTCGACCGCACCACAGTGGACTGCACATTATAGCAATATAATGAAATAGTCGACCATTCATCTTTCGAATTTTCGTTTAAAGATGAACGGGCGACTGTCCCTTAATTACGGTCGACCGTAACTTGCGATGTTCACTTTTTTGGAATGTATCATTTCTATTTTTGATAGATACACTTTCCCTTCTATATAATTGGACGAACCCACTGGGTATTCCTCACCTATTACTTTGAGAAAAATCTTCTGAACTAATCAATTCAACAATCAATCCGAGTGTGTGTGATAATTATTTGTTTTCTTCAGTCAGGATCATTAAAGATCTTGAGTTTTTCTTTTCTTCCACTTCGGTGAGATTGACGGGACTTGTGTTCGAATTCATGTGAGTGTAACAGGTCTCTCAGCTTGAATCCGAGAATCACTGTACAGGGATTTTAGTATAGTGGAACGCTTGTGGCGGAGAATTGCTTCAAGTAGGTGGTGTGGACGTAGACCTGGGGGTCGAACCACGTTATATCGATGCGTCACTTGTGCATGCTATGTTTGCAATTCTTATCTCTTCTCATTTACTTTGCAGCTCAGTTTTAATTTTTCTTTAATTTTTTAATTCTGCACAATCACCCTATTTACCCCTTCCCCCCTATAGGGTGATTTACAGTGGTATCAGAGTGAAGTGCTTATCAAAAGCTTAAAAGCTTAAGCAAAAGGTCCAATGGCCGAAATCCCTCCTCCCGAAAACTTGTGCTGATCGGAGCCATTCGTCTCCAATGGGACAAGTCTTACACGCTCACCATATTTTGATGAAAAATGCTATGATGTTTGGAAAGTTCGTATTCGAAAGGACCATACTTGGAACTAAGTGGGTGTTTAGGAACAAGTTGGATGAATCTGGCATTGTTACTAGAAATAAGGCTCGTCTTGTTGCACAAGGTTATAACCAATAAGAAGGTGTCGATTTTGATGAAACTTTTGCACCTGTTGCACGGCTTGAAGCCATTCATATTTTACTTGCTTTTACTTCTTATATGGATTTTACTCTTTTTCAAATGGATGCCAAAAGTAATTTCTTAAATGGTTTTATTTCGAAAGAAGTATATGTCGCACAACTATCGGGATTCACTGATCCCACACACCCAAACCATGTATTCCGTCTTGATGAAGCTTTCTATGGTTTGAAGCAAGCTCCTCGTGCTTGGTATGATCGATTAAGTTCGTTTTTACATCATAGGCTTCCCTAAAGGGAAAGTAGACACTACAATTTTTATAAAACATGTTTTCAAAGATATTTTTATCGTTCAAATTTATATTGATGATATTATATTTGGATCTACTAATAAAAATTTTTGCAAGGAATTCTCAAAGTAAATGCAGGATGAGTTCGAAATGAGTATGATGGGTGAACTAACTTATTTTCTTGGACTTCAAATATAACAAGAAAGGATGGCATCTTCATAAATCAATCCAAATATGTAAAGGAACTAGTCAAAAAGTTTGGGCTTGAAAATGCAAATGCTTACAAAACACCTATGGCAACTACTACTAAGCTTTCCAAGGATGAATCTGGTAACAATGCTGATATTTCTACTTATCGTAGTATGATTGGTAGTTTGCTTTACATTACTGCATCTCGGCCAGATATCATGTTAATGTCTGTTTATGTGCATGTTTTCAATCGTGTCCCAAATAATCGCACTTGGTTACCGTTAAGCGTATTATTCGATACCTTAAAGGCACACTAAATACTGGACTTTGGTACCCGAAAAATAGAAACTTCTTTCCTGTAGGGTACTTTGATGCAGATTATGCTGGCAGCTTAACAGACAGAAAAAGTACTAGCGGCACATGTCACTTCTTGGGAAACTGCCGTGTCTCATGGTCATCCAAGAAACAGAATTCTGTAACTCTGTCCATTGCCGAAGCTGAATATATTGCCGCCGGATCATGCTGTGCGCAGGTATTATGGATGAAACACACTTTAGAGGAGTACAAGGTATTTTTTGATCATATTCCAATTAAATACGATAATACTAGTACTGTTCATATGATAAAGAATTCTGATCAACATAGTCGCACAAAATATATTGATATTCAGTATCACTTTATTAAAAACCATTTTCAAAATGGAGATATTATTCTTAATTATGTTTCCACTGATTCTCAACTTGCTGATATCTTTACTAAGCCTTTAGATGAAAAACGATTTTATTTTTTGAAAGGAGAATTGAATGTTATTGATATTTTTGCTTAAAATTGGGTTTCGGTCGACTGGACAGTCGACTGTACGACTGTGAAGGTATACAATCGACTGGGCGGTCGACCGGCACGCTCTCTGTCTTCGTTTTTGTTTTCTTCGAGTTTTTCAAAAATTGGACTTCAATATTTGCGGTCGACCGTATGGTCGAACGGTTCGCTCTCTGTCTTTCGTTTATCATCAGATTTATCTTTACAGGGTGTACAATTGACCGTGCGGTCGACTGGTTCGCTCTCGGGTTGGTTCTTTGTTTTATGAGCTAAATTGATTTTTACGGTCGACCGGCTTCTTCCTGGTTGCTCATTTTTAATATTTGCTATCTGCTATGAGTTTGGTTGCTTGAAATTAACTCTTTTTCTTTTGCTCTTTGCCACGTGTTTGTATTAAGAAATTTCAACTCTATGATATCATGAAGAGCTCTCACTGTATATCAAAGAGTCTCGCAATCAACGGTATCATGTAAGAAGATTTTCCTTACGTTCTTTACAAAATATTCTATTCCCCAAATTAATCTCCTGTTTTGCTTACTCTATGGTACTTTATTTTACAATGGATTTAGGGGGAGTATGTTATACATTTAACTTGTGCTAATTTTTTTGCCCCTCTTGGTGTGTTCCAAACAGGGGGAGAATTTTTTATGAATGTTTTCAACTAAAAGTTACTAAAAATAAATGTTTCTTCTTAAAAGTTTTTCTTAATATATATCTTCTATGAAACTCTGTATAACAGGAAGTATTGAATTAAGGGGGAGTATGTACAAATCTCTCTTAAATGCTCTTTATCTATGAAAATCTGTATTACAGAAAGTATTGAATTAAGGGGGAGTATTTTTATGCTTTATTGTTTATTTTTATTTTTAACATTCAAAGACATGTTTTGTTCACACCAAAAGGAGGAGATTGTTGACTCTTAGTTTGGTGTGCACAAAACGTGTCTACAAATACTAATAAGTTTAAGTTGGGTTGTTCAGATTTTCAGGATCAAATAATATCAATAAAAGATTCAAGAGAGATTCAAGAATAGGCAATGAATGAAAGTAATGAAGAAATATTGCAAAATCAAGTAAAAGAAGAAGTTATTCAAAAAGAGCACATGTTGATTAGTGTCTAAGAAAGCTATCAAGACCAGTTATTGTTATTTCCTATTTGTGAGATTTTATCTGTATTTGAATGATTGATGATTGATTAGTATATGGTAAGAATATAAAGTGGATTCGTCATTAACAGCACGATTGCGGTCGACCGCACTTCATGTCGGTCACCGCACCACAGTCGACTGCACATTATAGTAATATAATGAAACAGTCAATCATCCATCTTTCGACTTTTCATTAAAGATGAACGGTCGACTGTCCCTTAATTACAGTTGACCGTAATTTGTGATATCCACTTTTTTGGAATGTATCGTTTCTATTTTTGATAGATACACTTTTCCGTCTATATATTTGGACGAACCCATTGTGTATTCCTCACCTATTACTTTGAGAAAATCTTCTGAACTAATCAATTCAATAATCAGTCCGAGTGTGTGTGATAATTATTTGTTTTATTCATTCAGAATCATTAAAGATCTTGAGTTTTTTTCTTTTCTTCCACTTCAGTGAGATTGACGAGACTTGTGTTAGAAGTCCTGTGGGTGTAATAGGTATCTCGGCCTGAATCCGAGAATTCCTGAACAAGGGTTTGGTATAGTGGAACGCTTATGACGGAGAATTGCTATAAGGGACGTAGACCTGGGTGTCGAACCACGTTATATCGCTACGTCACTTGTACTTGCTGTGTTTGCATTTCTTATCTCTTCTCATTTACTTTGCTACTCAGTTTTAATTTTTCTTTAATTTTTTAATTCCGCACAATCACCCTATAGGGTGATTTAAAGTAGTATCAGAGCAATGTGCTTATAAAAGTTTAAAAGCTTAAGCAAAAGGTCTAATAGCCGAAATCCCTCCTTCCGAAAACTTGTACATATCGGAGCCATTCATATCGGAGCCATTCACCTTCAATGGAACGAATTTTACACACTCACCATATTTTGATAGAAAATACTACGATGTTTGGAATATTTTTTAAAAAGGGCAAGTCTTACGGGCTCACTTTGCATTCAGTGTCGCACCAGTTTGAATGGAGTTTTAGCTTTCCAGATCAACCACAGATCACCAAGTTTCCGGCCACGGCCCACCAAGAAGGAATGTGTGGAAGCTTGCTAACAAGAAAGAGCTCCTACCCTAGGTAACAGACAAAATAGTGAAGAAAACAACTGTCTATAACGACATTAATTGCAGGCAACTTTTTTGGGGCCACAAAATTAGAGAATTTTGCCGAACTACCCCACTTTTTGAAAATATTTAGCGCTCTGTCCCACTTTTCAAAACAATTAGCGATATGCCCTTATTTAGGACACGTCAGTAAGAAACGTTATTGGAAAAAACGGCATAGGTTATTTTCATGCCGTTCTTCCCAATAACGGCATATGTTTGAAAAAAAAATTGCATGTCGTTATTTGGAATAACGGCATAGGTTGTTTCGAGAACTTGTAGTCTCCACTTAGAGAAAAAATTGCAAGTATGAAAAACCTTATAACAGATACCGTTATTTCAAATAACGGCATTCTCAATACTGATGCCGTTATTTGGAATAACGGCATCAGTTATAAATTTTTTTAATAAAAAAGTAACTTATTATTCATCCTCTCTGATGAATAAGTTAAAAAAAAAAAAAAAAAATTATAACTGATGCCGTTATTCCGAATAACGGCATCAGTTATAATTTTTTTTTCTTTTTTTTCACTTTTTATTAATTCTTTCTGTTTCCAAACAACGGCAAGAGTGTATATTGATATATAACTGATGCCGTTATCTCCAATAACGGCATCAGTCATTCAAATGCCGTTATTCAGGATAAAGGCATTGTTTATAAGTTTTTTTCACACTTAGAACTTTTTAAACTTAGAAGATCCACACTTGTAAGACAAATATACTGATGCCGTTATTCCAAATAACGGCATGCAATTTTTTTTTCAAACAGATGCCGTTATTGGGAAGAACGGCATCGAAATAACCTATGCCGTTTTTTCCAATAACGTTTCTTGCTGACGTGGCCTAAACAAAGACATATCGCTAATTGTTTTGGAAAGTAGGGCAGACCGCTAAATATTTTCAAAAAGTGGGGCAGTGCGGCAAAATTTTCCCAAAATTAGAGCCCACGTAATTTAAAAAAAAAGTCGTAATCAAAAAAAATTAGAGCCCACGCCTAGCATTAAAATCACGTTATCTGACGGCTCCCATAAAAGGGAAAGAGAGTACACCGTGTTGACGAGCACTAACCATCTCTACTATTATAATGGGAGAAGGCCTTAGTGGTATTTGTCATTAATTTTTTTTTTTCCATTTTGTCATTTTGAAGCCAAATGACTCATTTTGGTAAATATTTTCGAAAGTGGACCAGCTTGATAAATAGTTTCGGCAGTGGATCAGTTTGGAAATTATTTCCCCTTTTTTTTTGTCTTTTCCCTTTTTCCTCCGCGTGCACGTGCGAAAGTGGACCAGTTTGGTAAATATTTTTGACGGTTGATCAGTTTGGAAATTATTTCCCTTTTTTTTTGTCTTTTTTCTTCTTCCTCCACGTGCATCGCACGTGCATGATACTAGTGATAGATAAAACTTCAACCTATATATTTTTGTCCATATTAATATAGCTAAATTTGAAAAAAAAAAATACTCTTGAACTATGGTCTTTATACCGAAAATTTTCTGACCTTTTTTTTAACTGAAAACTCTTCTGAATTATTGTTGCAAAAAATCAATTCCGTCAACGTAAGACTTCTGCTAAAGTTTAGAGAGAAGTTTAGAGAGGTGTTTGACAATAATACGAAAGATATATGATGTTTTTTGTAACAACTTGCAGAGATGAAAGGGTTATCTGATACAAGTAAAAAAGTTAGATGTAATTTTTTAAAATACTTCAGAAAGATTTTTTTTGCAACAACCATAATTCAGAAGGATTTTCTGCACACAAAAAAAATCAAAAAGATTTTCTACATAAAGACTATAGTTCAAGGATTTTTTTTTTCTTTCAAATTCAGCATTTATTTAGATACACTAGCTCCATCATTCATCAACCCTAATTATTATAAACAAACATATATGTAACAATTAATTGGTCGGTGTTCAACTTAGTTTACGCTGATTTTTCTCTTAATTACTCTTTTTAAAATGGTGACTCATCATTTTCATCCCCAAAGACTTTTAATTGTCAACCTCCTGTCAACCTCCAAAATATTCTAATTCCCGCTATTATACTAGATTTAATTATGAGCTGCAAAAAGAACTCGTAAGTTTGACCAATATTAATTTTGAGTTGGATAAAATTTTCATATCTCTAATTTCAAATATTATAATGGAAGAAGATCTTAGTATCATTTGTTAATCTACCAATGCGTGCAACGTATATGCATAACTATTATAAATGAGATCATATCTCTAATCTCTAATATTATAAGGAAAGAAGATCTTAGTGTCATTTATCAATCTACCAATGCATGCAACGTATATGCATAACTATTATAAATGAGGTCATATCTCTAATCTCTAATCTCTAATATTATAATGGAAGAAAGTCTTAGTGCCATTTGTCAATCAACCAATACGTGCAACGTACGTGCATAACTATTATAAATGAGGTCTTAGGATCAAATCAATACTATGTTTGAATTTTTACTTTAAAAAACTATATTTATTAAGACGTGTATCACACGTGTAAATTACTAGTCTCTAATCTCTATTTCTAATCTCTAATCTCTAATATTATAATGGGAGAAGGTCTTAGTGTCATTTGTCAATCTACCAATGTAACACCCCGGTAATTTCAAAGTATAGTATATATGTATATATAATATATAGAAATGGTAATGTATGGAAAAGGTGCTGTTCATGATGCATGCATGGATTAAAAAATAGAAATGGTAATGTATGGAAGGGGGCCCACCGTGAATAATAGCATGTAGTGCTATTGTTGTATACATTTCGGAAAAAGAGATGTATTGGATTAATATCCCACATCGGTAATAATATAATATAAAATATTATATAAATATAATAGCCGATGATCAAGAGTCACCAATCCGGTTAACCACCTTTTGAGAGGCAGCCTGTGGTGGGCAGTTGTACTACATAGTATCTAATTTGTCTATAAAATTGTATAAATTGTCTGAGCTAGGGGCAGGGGCGTTACAACCAACGCGTGCAACGTACGTGCATAGCTATTATAAATGAGGTCTTGGGTTCAAATTCAGACTATGTCTGAATTTTTACTTTAAAAAATTATATTTATTAAGACGTATATCGCACGTATAAATTACCAGTAATTGTAATTAAAAAAGAGGTCATGCAAATCTCGCATTCAAATTAATAATCCTCGCTAAAAATGTGGGGCTCATCTCAATTTCAAAACCTACCCATGACTAAAGAAAATAAACCACATTTATGCACCCCCTCTGGAAACCATTTGCCTATAAATACCAACCTTCCCTCCTTTTTCTTTTAAAACTCTCTCCCTTTCTCTCCCCTTTCCTCTATATACATTCAAAGTCTATAAGAAGCACTTCACATACAATTAAATGGCTTCTTCACTTAGTTCATCATCGACTACTTCTCTTATCAGCTCCCACCCATCACTTAGCTCTCACTCCTCTCGCCCCTTGGCTTGCTCCATCTCAGCCTCCCTCGCCATCTCCCATCGTGAACAAACCCTAGTCGCCACCCCTTCCCTTTCTTTGAAACCTGTACCCTTAACCCAAACGAAAACCCCTCCTAATCATTCTCTTGTTGACAATTGGAGACAAATTCAGGGCTCCGACGACTGGGAGGACCTCGTTGAGCCCCTCAACCCTCTTCTTCGTCAAGAAATTGTGCGATATGGCGAATTTGCCATTGCATGCTACCAAGCCTTCGACCTAAACCCTAATTCCAAGAGGTACTTGAATTGCATGTACGGAAAGTCCAACATGTTCCAAAAAGTTGGGATGGAAGGTTGTGGATACGAGGTGACAAAATACATCTACGCGACCCCTGATATCGATATCCCGTCCCAATTGGGAAAGTGTCGTAGCCATTGGATTGGGTATGTTGCAGTTTCCAGTGATGAAGAAGTCCGAAGGATCGGGAGAAGAGACATTGTCGTATCTTTTCGCGGGACAGTGACTCACACAGAGTGGATTGCTAATTTCATGAGCTCGCTAACCGAAGCAAGGTTCAATCCTCACGACCCCCGCCCAAATGTGAAGGTTGAATCGGGGTTTCTCAGTCTTTATACGTCGGATGATAGCAATTGCAAGTTCAGCCATGGCAGTTGCAGAGAACAGCTTCTCTCCGAGGTGGTAAGGCTCCTAAATAAGTACAATTCCGAGGAAGTGAGCATCACACTTACTGGTCACAGCATGGGGAGTTCACTAGCTCTTCTGCTAGGCTACGACCTAGCTGAACTCGGGTTGAATAAAGACGGGTCTGGTAGGGAGACACCCATTACGGTTTACTCTTACGGAGGACCTAGGGTTGGGAACCTAGCGTTTAAGCAGAGGTGTGAAGAGCTAGGAGTGAAGGTGTTAAGGGTGGTGAATGTGAATGACCCAGTGACGAAGATGCCCGGAGTTTTCCTCAATGAGAACTCTAGGGTTTTGGCTGGCCGGTTTGAGCTTCCATGGAGTTGTTCATGTTATGCTCATGTAGGGGTGGAGCTTGCTCTTGACTTCTTTAAGATGAAGAACCCTGCATATGTTCATGACTTGGCCACTTATATAGGGTTGTTGAAGTGCCAAAAGAAGATGGTGCAAATGAACAAGGATATTGGGACCAATTTTGTACTTGAGAGAATAATGAGAGAGTTTGTTAGGGCACGAAAGTTAATAAGGGAATTGCCATGGTCAGATGCTGCTAGGCAAGTAAATAACCTAGTGGAATCCCTAAGGATTTGAAGGCTTGGTCGATTGTAACAAATACAAACAAAAATTAGGGTTGATGTAATTGTATATATATATAAAGGTAAATTAGACACATATTCTGAGAATGAAAATTCTGGATCGACGATATAAACAAGTTGAGTTTCTATACTAATTTTGTTTTTCGGATAATTTAATAAAAACTGACTTTTTTTTTAAATTATAGAAAAAGGTGGCTAACACTACTCGGTTTTATTAATGAAATGTTAACGAAACAATGGATTCAATAGATTACATCCCCAAACATTTCCAAAATCCAACATAAAGTAAAATTTACAACCTAATTTAAGATATATCAATAACAAAAGTCTACTACATCTTCGGCTGCTAAGAAATAAAAGCCTAATACATCAACTACTAAAGACTACCACAAAATCCTTCACAAAGATAGTCCTCATGCCAGAAGGAAGAAGAATATTCATTGCAGTTGCCCATATATCCCTCTGATCATGACCTCCAATCATGCCCCGATGTCATCCAACCTATTAGGGCCATCTACCCAGTCAATGTGAAGTCTCTTCCTAGCACCTGCTTGACCTGCCCAAATATCAATGAGAGCAAAAAATTTATGCATCTTTAAATGAAATCTACAATTATGATTTTGGAAACAAAATTCATTTCGATCTAGCCATATGGTCCACATGGTAGCAGATATGAAAATATCTCACTCTACTCTTTTCTCCCTTTTCAATCACTCTCGCTCTCCAAAGACCCTAAAGGTCGGTAGTTGTGATAGGACACTCAAGTAATCCAAACCCCAAGCAAACTACCTCTCAAGCTAGTCTGGTCCTAAGGCAAAAGAACAAAATGTGAGTTGTGTCCTCATCTCCTAGGTTGCATCTAGAACATCTAGCATACACAGGTTTATTACAAATCCTATGATTCTCTTTAGAGACTAGAACATTTATTGTTGCTTGTGACTAGGAATTGGGTTTATATATTTGTATGGATGCACATCTGACTTTATTTTAACTAAAGAAAGAGGCCCTGGTGTAGTTCCTTTAATTATAAATAAATAATCATTTTAGTTTACGGCAAACTGTTTAACATCAAACAAATTTAATTAATATTTTTTGCCTTCGATCCATTTTTAATTTAGATGCAGCCTTTTTCGTGGTTTCTTTAACATTTTTGTTATACTAGTGCATGGACATGAACATTATTTTTTTTGAGATCTACATGAACATTATTGCAAATTTGCATATATGTAAATACATTTACATATATAGAAAGTAGGATACTTTTCCTAAATCATCAGTTAATTTGATCATCAAAATGGTTTAAACACATCATTTATTCCTTACTAGCTACATAGATCTATATGAAATGATTTTCTTTCTCAAATAAAAATATTGAAAAAGTATGCATTAATTCATATATACTTGTAATATACACGTACAATGCACGTTTTAATTTTTTTTAAAAATTAAATTAAAATTCTGATTTACATGTGCGATACATGTCTTAATAAATAAGCTTGTATATTTTTAAAAGTTAATATGAAGACTATATATAATGGGAGAGTTGGAGTTGCACGTGCGTTGCATGTAAGTAGGTAGATTTACAACTCCAACTCTCCCATTATATTTACCAAACTGATCCGCTGTCAAAAATATTTACCAAACTGGTCCACTTTCGCAGGTGCATGCGGATGAAGAAGAAAAAAGACAAAAAGAAAGGAAAATAATTTCCAAACTGATCCACTGCCGAAAATATTTACCAAACGGGTCCACCTTCGAAAATATTTACCAAAGTAAGTCATTTTGTCAACACGTGCGCTGCACGTGTTGACAAAATGACATCCGGTGACAGATGACACTAAGCCCTTCTCCCATTATAATAGTAGAGATGACACTAAGCCCTTCTCCCATTATAATAGTAGAGATTATATATTATATTATAGATAGATAGATATATAAAGATAATTTACACGCGTGATGCACATTAATATATTTAAAAAAATAAAGTAAAATATATGACAGGACTCGAACTTGAGAACTCCTTCATATTATATATTATATTATAGATAGATAGATATAGATAGATAATTTACACGCGTGATGCACATTTAATATATTTTAAAAAATTTAAAGTAAAAAATATGATGTAGCAAGGACTCGAACCTAAGACTTCTTTTATATTAGTTATACACGTGCAATGCACGAGTCGGTAGATTGACAAATGACACTAAGGCCTAGTCTCATTATAATATTAGAAATTAGAGATTAGAGATTAGAGATATATGAATACACAAGATCTAAAGATTTGTTTTTCAGATACCAGTATGATTAGAATTTATAAGTAGGTTAAAGTTGCTGATAAAACAATGTTGATCGATCCACTAAGAACACTTCCATATATTGGTAGTTTAGCAGCCGCAAAAAGATTTCTGTTATGTTGCAATATGATAATTAACCTATCGATCGTTGTCTGATATCTGCATTTTTTAAGCAATCCTCATATAGCTACGATTATGAAGTGAACATGTCTTACCATTTATTAATTGCATGATTGCAAATGCAAACAGAAATAATTTTTTTATTTTTTTATTTTATAAATAACAAATGGAATCACTACTTGATGCATGGGAAAGAAATTGTTGAACCTTCAAACTTTTCATAATTGCGGTATTTAAGACCATGGAAATCATTTTAACCTGTGTGGATTATAAATAGATATATATATGAGAAGTCAGATATCTATCTAGTGTACTATGTGTACGCGGGATTTTTTTGGAGTTGAATTAGAACGTGATCGTCTCTACATATAGAATTACATATGTGTGAATACTTATAACAGGAAGACGTACGCAATTCTGTCAGCACACTAAAATTTCAACATTCAGCTATTATATGAAGGAACAAATTAAGTGAACTTAATTTCCACACCGTTAAATATAGGCTTGAAATCAATGCTAATATGTCTGTCTGTTTCAGACTTAATTTTCCACTATATCAAATTTGAACCAGAAACTTAGGATAATGATGCGTTTGACCTAGCTTTTTTTAAGCTTTAAAGCTACTTCAGAAGAAGAAGCGAGAAAGTAGAGCTTTGAAATTAAAAGCCGAAGCTGTTTGGATAGTCAGTTTTTTTTTAACTTTAAAACTACTTTTAAGCTAGAAGTTGTTTGGTATAAGATATCAATTGTAAGCTACTTTTATACTTAATTTAAGTTTTTGAAGTACAAAATTTTGTAAGCTCAGAACAATCAGAGAGAGAGCATGAAGTATCAAATTTTGTCAGCTCAGAACAATCAGAGACAGAGCATGAAGTATCAAATTTTGTCTTCTGAGAACAAACAGAAACACATCATGAAGTATCAAAATTTGTTAGCTCAGAACAAACAGAAACACAGCATGAAGTATCAAATTTTGTTAGGGGTTACAGTAGCCTTACCATGTATATGTACCAAGACCAAGCACTCGCAGAATATGTCAATTTGCTTCATCTAGCAGTAATACGTTCCAAAGTGGATGGTAGAGAAGTTCCAGGACGTAGGGAGGGATTCGCTGGTTCATAACCCGCAGCAGTTGCAACTTCTGAAAGTTCTTCAGTTGAAGGTTTACTGTCTTTATAATTTGAATTGAGTATAGTGGAATTAAAATAAGAACTAGGCATCTCAAAAGGATACTTGCGTTGAGAATTTAACATAACTAAATATGGAGAATGTATATCTTACCAATTAAATATCAACAAATTCTCATGAATTAATAATGCTATCTATGGCGAGTTGGGAATAGACATAAACCACTAATAGGCTTAGAAATCTTGTGAAATTATTTAAACTGATTGAGACATGGGCCTTTTAGTAAGGTTCAGGACTAAACCATGACTCCATATCACCAAAGGTGTCACCACTCACCATAAACAGAAGGATTTACCAATGAATTCAATCAACATATTCTTCGAGCTTGCTAATTACCCTATTCTTTTGTAATAACCCTAAAAAGCAAGCTAATAGTAACAGAGTCACACATAACCAAGTCTCTTTTGTGTGGCACCATACCACTGTCTTCCATAGCTGTCAAGAACACAATTTGAGGCATCATGAACCCAATACTGGATCTCCAATTTAATAACATCGGCATGTTTAACTAATTTTCTAAGATTTGTATACTTAAAATGGCATCTTCAATCTCATCTAGACAATATTAAAAAATAATCTTGCAATCAAACTATAACTACAAGTAAGATGTTGTAAGGTTACATTTTTAAAAAGTTGGACATCCAGCTTTATCATGTGATACCTAAATGATGCAGATCAAGTAAGAAATGAGTTAATCCATGATAAACATGCTTACCCAAAAATGGTTGTCTTGCGGGAATGGTGCAAGTGGAGCAGTAGATGAAGAGTCAAAAGTAACAGAAGAAGAATAGCCCTTGGACTTAGTTGAAGATTGCTTATCTACATAATATATCACTATTCTAATTGAGGAACCATAGCTTTAATTTGTTAAGGAGAAAGCGAAATATCCAAATAAAAACTTTTTTTTTAAAAGACAGTTGAGTCTTGAGACTGTTGGAGTCTCTATGCATTTATTAAGGGCAGTTGAGTCTTAAGACTCTTGGAGTCTCTATGCATTTTCTTTTATAAAAACTTTTTTTTTTTCAAAAATTACTTTAAAATGGGCCCCAAAGTTTAGTTTTGGGGCCCAGGGCGGTCACCCTCTGGGCTTTGCCCTAGGTCCGGGCCTGTCGTCGAATGCCTGATCGAGGAGTAAGGATGTTCAGGTTGAAGTAATCTAATGCTCCAATGACTACCTGACTATATATATATTTTCTACACAGACTTTGGATTGGCCCTCGATCGGTCTACTTATCTTAAACATAATGTTGACTCTTAGTTTGGTGTGCACAAAACCTGTCTATAAATACTAATAAGTTTAAGTTGAGTTTTTCAGATTTTAAGGATCAAATAATATCAATAAGAGATTCTTGAGAGATTCAAGGATATGCAAAGAAGGAAAGTAATAAAGAAAGACTGCAAAATCAAGCAAAAGAAGAAGTTATTCAAAAAGAGCACATGTTGATTAGTGCCCAAGAAAACTATTAAGACCAGTTGTTGTTATTCCATATTTTTGAGATTTTATCTGTATTTGATTGATTGATGATTTATTAGTATATGATAAGAATATAATGTGGATTCGTCATGAATAGCACGTTTGCGGTCGACCGCACCGCAGTGGACTGCACTTCATGTTGGTCGACCGCACCGCAGTGGACTGCACATTATAGCAAGATAATGAAATAGTCGACGATTCATCTTTCGAATTTTCGTTTAAATATGAACGGTCGACTGTCCCTTAATTACGGTCGACCGTAACTTGCGATGTTCACTTTTTTGGAATGTATCATTTCTATTTTTGATAAATACACTTTCCCTTCTATATAATTGGACGAACCCACTATGTATTCCTCACCTATCACTTTGAGAAAAATCATCTGAACTAATCAAATCAATAATTAATCTGAGTGTGTGTGATAATTATTTGTTTTCTTCAGTCAGGATCATTAAAGATCTTGAGTTTTTCTTTCTTCCACTTTGGTGAGATTGACGGGACTTGTGTTAGAAGTCCTGTGAGTGTAACAGGTCTCTCAGCCTGAATCCGAGAATCACTGTACAAGGATTTGAGTATAGTGGAACGCTTGGGGCGGAGAATTGCTATAAGTAGGTGGTGTGGAAGTAGACCTGGGGGTCGAACCACGTTATATCGCTGCGTCACTTGTGCTTACTGTATTTGCAATTCTTATCTCTTCTCATTTACTTTGCAACTCAGTTTAAATTTTTCTTTAATTTTTTAATTCCACACAATCACCCTATTCACCCCCCTTATAGAGTGATTTACAGTGGTATCAGAGTGATGTGCTTATCAAAAGCTTAAAAGCTTAAGCAAAAGGTCCAATGGCCAAAATCCCTCCTCCCGAAAACTTGTACTCATCGGAGCCATTCATCTCCAATGGGACAGGTCTTACACGCTCACCATATTTTGATGAAAAATGCTATGATGTTTGGAAAGTTCATATTCAAACGGATCATACTTGGAACTAAGTGGGTGTTTAGGAACAAGTTGGATGAATTCGGCATTATTATTAGAAATAAGGCCTGTCTTGTTGCACAAGGTTATAACCAACAAGAAGTTGTCGATTTTGATGAAACTTTTGCACCTGTTACACGGCTTGAAGTTATTCATATTTTACTTGCTTTTGCTTCTTATATGGATTTTACTCTCTTTCAAATGGATGCCAAAAGTGATTTCTTAAATGGTTTTATTTCGGAATAAGTATATGTCGCACAACCATCGAGATTCACTGATCCCACACACCCAAACCATGTATTCCGTCTTGATGAAGCTTTGTACGGTTTGAAGCAAGCTCCTCGTACTCGGTATGTTCGATTAAGTTCGTTTTTACATCACATAGGCTTCCCTAAAGGAAAAATAGACACTACACTTTTTATAAAACATGTTTTCAAAGATATTTTAATCGTTCGAATTTATGTTGATGATATTATATTTGGATCTACTAATAAATTTTTTTGCAAGGAATTCTCAAAGAAAATGCAGGATCAGTTCGAAATGAGTATGATGGGTGAACTAACTTATTTTCTTGGACTTCAAATACAACAAGAAAGGATGGCATCTTCATAAATTAATCCAAATATGTAAAGGAACTAGTCAAAAAGTTTGGGTTTGAAAATGCAAATGCTTACAAAACACCTATGGCAACTACTACTAAGCTTTTCAAGGATGAATCTGCTAACAATGCTGATATTTCTACTTATCGTAGTATGATCGATAGTTTGCTTTACATTACTACATCTCGGCCAGATATCATGTTTAGTGTCTGTTTATGTGCACGTTTTCAATCGTGTCCTAAAGAACCTCACTTGGTTGTCGTTAAGCGTATTATTCGATACCTTAAAAGCACACTAAATACTAGACTTTGGTACCTGAAAATAGAAACTTCTTTCCTGTAGGCTACTTTGATGCGGATTATGCCGGCAGCTTAACAGACAGAAAAAGTACTAGCGGCACATGTCACTTCTTGGGAAACTGTCTTATTTCATGGACATCCAAGAAGCAAAATTTCTGTAACTCTGTCCATTGCCGAAGCGGAATATATTGCCGTCGGATCATGCTGTGCGTAGTTATTATGGATGAAACACACTTTAGAGGAGTACAAGGTATTTTTTGATCATATTCCAATTAAATACGATAATACTAGTACTGTTCATATGACAAAGAATTCTGATTAACATAGTCGCACAAAACATATTGATATTTAGTATCACTTTATTAAAGACCATTTTCAAAATGGAGATATTATTCTTAACTATGTTTGTAACGCCCCAAATTCCAAAACACAACTGAATTCGAGATTCCACAGGATCTTTACACTTCTTTCGTACAACTTTACAAGGAATTTAAAACTTTTCACTTTACATCAGAGTTACATGAAAACTTTACACTTTACATTTTACAGCAGAAGCAAATTTACAACATTTATTTAAAAGTACAACAATATTGAATAATCAACATTTGAATAATCTCTAAGCATCTGTGCTTCTTTAATCTTTATCATATCATTTACCCTGCATACAAAACTGTGGGTACGTCAGTTTATTCAACCGACGAACATTATACACGGCCATCCTCTCTATGCCGGAAATAGTATAACTGATTTTCCATATTTTACGAACACAAACTTGTCACATTTCAAACTAAATGAAATACCCTATTGATGTCGTGTTGTGATTGTGCACTTAGTCCTTAATGCAGTTATTTATATTACATGACACTAATGCACACTTGTTCGGATTCTATACATCCCATACTACATAGGTCCGAGGGCAAGCCTCTTAATCGTTCTTCATCTTGTAGGGTTCAATCCCTCGTCATGATTTAGTCTAGTACTGTAACTACGGTAAGTATCCTAGATGATCTATGAGTACAAGCTCGTGTACAGAAAATCTAGAGGGGAATCCCACGCCCTGTCTTGACGCATCAAGCATGCATTCTGTGGCAATTCAGCCTACTGCATGGCACACGATCCTCTTGCAGTCACCAAACATCCCACAAACGTCGCCAAGATCCCGATCTTCTGGAGTAGTGCCCATGCCATGTCTTGACGCATCAAGCATGCATTCTGTGGATCACACCCACATCGTAGACTCGAGGCCCTCATACTTGTGTTTTTCTCTCACTTTCTTCACCTCTTCACTATGTACTAAATCCTTAAATTTAATGAAATCATGAACAAAATCAATCTCTTAGAGTTAGCCCCCTCACTACTACCGATCTTATTTCTTTCATTTCACAATGACCCAAGCTGGTCTTTTCAATATTAATAATCATAATTCATCACTTTCACTTGCCGGTGTGAGTTTTGGCTACACTCTAATTTTCAATTTCAATTCACAATTCATATGTTTGAGTTTTCATGCTCAATAACATTCTCTTTTCCAATCACATGATTTCTAAATTATTCATGAGTCCATAACCATACATGGAATTCAATTATCGTGCATGCATTTTATCAAATATTTATTTCCACATTAAAAATCATATCACCAATTATATGGTCAAAATGAATATTCACAACTCATAATTATCACACTATTCTTCAATAAGAATAATTCATACCACTTCACTTCATATATTTTCTTTCTTATTTATATTTCCTTTCTAGCACTTTATTTTAAGTTCTTTTGCAAAGTATAACTTTCACCAAAATATAAGTGTAGAACCAAAGTTCCAATTACACCTTTGTTCTAAAAAATATACTCTATTTCATTTTAATAAATTCCAATTTATTTTTCATAAGTCCCACATAATTTAAGAATAATAATAATATTTTTTTCATAACTTTTAAACATCAAAAACCATCAAAAATCTTTTTTTTTTCCAAAAAGTTTAATACTGGCCGAGACCAAGATTCGAACCAATAACCACAGGGAAACAAGCCGCACGCTCTGACCACTAGGCCGATCGTGCCAATCGATATAAAGGGGATTAAGAGCTTTAAATGCTCTCGGCTGAAGCTTAATTAATTTTTAAATGCGCAACAAAATATATGGTGCTAACAAGAATTGAACCATCGACCTGTGAGAACCCAACTGCACACTGTAGCGATCAGAAGCCTCCCGACTACTTGAGCTATAGGCTCAAGTTGTCTCAATACAACTTGCATTTTAATTAAATCAACCCTCTGTCTAATAGCACATTTCGATGTTTCAAAAGCTCTCATTTGAGTTTTACTTTTACTAAACTTACTGTAAATTTTCAGATTAATTATTCTCATAATAATTTATACTCCAGTAATTTAAAAATAATTTTTCCAATAATTAAACACATATTTTGCATACAATTAGTTTAAATTGTATGCTACTACTACCACATTTCCTTTTCGACATTTCTTATCCAATTTTAACATCAATATTCTCTATATCAATTCCCTATTTTTATTCATTCCACAAACCCACAAAATATATTTTAAGTCATTCATTACAATACTATCACAAAAGGTTCATTCAAGCACATAAAACAATATTTCATCTACTAACATTTGCATATAGTTTTTGATGCTAACAATGAATTTTTCTTCAAGCAATCCATAGCTAAAATTATTTTACACACAACTTAAGTTTGATGATGGAATCACATACAAGCCATTTATCGACATTCCAATCAACTAATAAGCCATTTTTCCAATTAAAATGTACTCTTATTAATCTTTTTCACGCATTAATATTTCAATTCAATCTTAGCATGCTTTCTAATTAGAAACATGGAAAATAACCCATCTTAGCATGATATCTAATTAGAAATATAGAAAATAACCCACCTTAGCATGATATCTAATTAGAAATATGGAAAATAACTCACCTTAATTGGAGAGAAATACAATTGCAACACCTCCTAAAAATCCTTGCCAAAAGTGCGTTCCTCCTCCTCCTCGATGTGCACCCAAACCTTCCAAAATGCCAACCCGAGCTCCTTGATGCCGGCCTTCCCTTTCTTGGTGCAAACACAACTCACAACTCTCAATCTTTTAACTCACTTACTATACTACTAACAGTGTATTTTATACTATAGGTTGTGGAGAAATAAAGAGTACAAAAAAAACTAGGCTAGGGGGGGGGGGGGGGGTATTTATACTAAAATTAGGAGTGAATGGAAGGCTAGGTTCAAACTATGAGTTAGAAATAAAAGGCTAGGATTCAAGGGAGAGTTATGGTAACCAACCATGATCAAGCAATCACCACCCATGACTCCATTCAAATTTTCCTTTTCCCTCCATGTCAAAACCGGCCTCACATGGTGCATTTGCACGTGTACGTGCAATGAACGTGCATGCATTAATCCTCAATTTAAAAAGGTTGTACATTATATTTTCTATAAAAATAATCTTTAAAAGATGTTCTACATTACAAGTTGTAATTAAAATAAAAATAACTCATGGGCTTTAATTAATGAGCCAATATAATAGTTTTATATAAAGAAATTAAATAAATTAGATTTGGGCTAGAAAGAAAGGCTTATGTTTTTTTTTAAAGAAAAATGGGCCTTTATAAAAATAATTAAAGAACACATATACATATATATATATACTCATCATCCATAATGAAAAATAATTATAAGATTTCATACTACAAAAATTGCACGTGCACACTACGTGCAAAATAAATAAATAATTTTCATAAATGAAAATCGGGGCATTACAATGTTTCCACTGATTCTCAACTTGCTGATATCTTTACTAAGCATTTAGATGAAAAACGATGTTATTTTTTGAAAGGAGAATTGAATGTTATTGATATTTCTGCTTAAAATTGGGTTTCGGTCGACTGGACGGTCGACTGTATGACTGTGAAGGTGTACAATCGACTGGGCGGTCGACCGGCACGCTCTCGGTCTTCGTTTTTGTTTTCTGCGATTTTTTCAAAAATTGGACTTCAATATTTGCGGTCGACCGTACAGTCGAACAGTTCGCTCTCTGTCTTTCGTTTATCATCAGATTTATCTTTACAGGGTGTACGGTTGACCGTGCGGTCGACTGGTTCGCTCTCGGTTTGGTTCTTTGTTTTATGAGCTAAATTGATTTTTACGGTCGACCATGTGGTCGACCGGCTTCTTCCTGGTTGCTCATTTTTAATTTTTGCTATCTTCTATGAGTTTGGTTGCTTGAAATTAACTCTTTTTCTTTTGCTTTTTGCCACGTGTTTGTATTGGGAAATTTCAAATCTATGATATCATGAAGAGCTTTCACTGTATATCAAAGAGTCTCGCGATCAACGGTATCATGTAAGAAGATTTTTCTTACGTTCTTTACAAAATATTCTATTCCCCAAATTAATCTTCTGTTTTGCTTACTGTATGGTACTTTATTTTACAATGGATTTAGGGAGAGTATGTTATATATTTAACTTGTGCTATTATTTTTGCCCCTCTTGGTGTGTTTCAAAAAAGAGGAGAATTTTTTATGAATGTTTTTAACTAAAAGTTACTGAAAATAAATGTTTCTTCTTAAAAGTTTTTCGTATTATATATCTTCTATGAAACTCTGTATAACATGAAGTATTGAATTAAGGGGGAGTATGTACAAATCTCTCTTAAATGCTCTTTATCTATGAAAATCTGTGTTACAGAAAGTATTGAATTAAGGGAGAGTATTTTTATGCTTTATTGTTTATTTTTATTTTCAACATTCAAAGTCATGTTTTGTTCACACCAAAAGGAAGAGATTGTTGACTCTTAGTTTGGTGTGCACAAAACGTGTCTATAAATACTAATAAGTTTTAGTTGAGTTATTCAGATTTTCAGGATCAAATATTATCAATAGGAGATTCAAGAGAGATTCAAGAGAGATTCAAGAATAGGCAAAGAAGGAAAGTAATAAAGAAATATTGCAAAATCAAGTAAAATAAGAAGTTATTCAAAAAAAGCACATGTTGATTAGTGCCCAAAAAGCTATCAAGACCAGTTATTGTTATTTCATATTTGTGAGATTTTATCTGTATTTTATTGATTGATGATTGATTAGTATATGGTAAGAATATCAAGTGGATTCGTCATGAACAGCAGATTACGGTCGACCGCACTTCATGTCGGTCGACTGCACCACAGTCGACTGCACATTATAGCAATATAATGAAATAGTCAACCATTTATCTTTCGACTTTCCGTTTAAAGATAAATGGTTGATTGTCCCTTAATTACGATTGACCGTAACTTGCGCTATTCACTTTTTTGGAATGTATAGTTTCTATTTTTGATAGACACACTTTTCCGTTTATATATTTGGACGAACCCACTGTGTATTCCTCACCTATTACTTTGAGAAAATCTTCTGAACTAATCAATTCAACAATCAATCCGAGTGTGTGTGATAATTATTTATTTTATTCAGTCAGAATCATTAAAGATTTTGAGTTTTTTCTTTTCTTCCACTTCAGTGAGATTGACGAGACTTGTGTTAGAAGTCCTGTGGGTGTAATAGGTCTCTCGGCCTGAATCCGAGAATTTTTGTACAAGGGTTTGGTATAATGGAACGCTTGTAACGAAGAATTGCTACAAGGGACATAGACCTTGGGGTCGAACCACGTTATATCGCTGCGTCACTTGTGCTTGCTGTGTTTGTATTTCTTATCTCTTCTCATTTACTTTGCAACTCAGTTTTAATTTTTCTTTAATTTTTAAATTCCGCACAATCCCCCTATAGGGTGATTTAAAGCAGTATCAGAGCGATGTACTTATCAAAAGTTTAAAAGCTTAAACAAAAGGTCTAATAGCAGAAATTTCTCCTCCCAAAAATTTGTATTCATCGAAGTCATTAATCTTCAATGGGACAAATTTTATTCGCTCACCATATTTTGATAGAAAATACTACGATATTTGGAAAGTTTTTTAAAAAGGGCAAGTCTTACGCGCTCACTTTGCATTCAGTGTCACACCAGTTTGAATGTAGTTTTAGCTTTCCAGATCAACCACGGACCACCAAGTTTCCGGCCACGGACCACCAAGAAGGCATATGCGGAAGCTTGCTAACAAGAAAGAGCTCCTACCTTAGGTATGTACAGACAAAATAGTGAAGAAAACAACTGTCTATAACGACATTAATTGCAGTCAACTTTTTTGGGGCCACAAAATTAGAGCCCACGTAATTTTAACAAAAAGTAAAAAAAGTCGTTATCAAAAAAAATTAGAGCCCACGCCTACCATTAAAATCACGTTATCTGACGGCTCCCATTGAAGAGAAAGAGAGTACACCGTGTTGACGAGCACTAACCATCATAGATTAAACTTCACCCTATATATTTTTGTCCATATTAATATAGCTAAATTTTTATAAAAAAAAAATTCTTGAACTATGGTTTTTGTACAGAAAACTTCATGACTTTTTTTTAACAGAAAACTCCTGAACTATTGTTGCAAAAAATTCAGCCCGTCAATATAAGACTTCTGCTAAAGTTTAGGAAGATGTTTGACAATAATACGAAAGATATATGATGTTTTTTGAAACAACTTGCAAAGATGAAAGGGTTATTGATACAAGTAGATAAGTTAGATGTGGCTTTTTAAAATACTTCAGGAAGGTTTTTTTGCAACAACTATAATTCAGGAGGGTTTTCTGTAAAAAAAATAATCAGGAAGACTAGTTCAAGATTTTTTTTTCTTTTCAAATTCAGCATTTATTTAGATACACTGTTACCGCTGATTCTGGTGTGGGGGTAAACAGATAGAATTTGTGGGTTCGTGGAAAAACCTGAATAGCAGATCCGAACATGTTCGTCTGAGTTGGGCAGTTGAGCTCCCGCCGTGCACCTGTAAGGAAGTGCGATACACCGGGGTTGATCCCGGCGACGCACCCTCTGACGCTCTTGTCAGTAACCAGTGATGATTAAGAAAGTGCTTAAGTTGGAAAAAGAGTGATTACCCCTTAATGGAGATGGGTGAGGGGTGTTTATAGTCGCCTTAAGGATCAGATTAGGAATGTAATTCCTGTGGTCTGATAAGGAGTAAAATCCTCGTAATCAGATTAGGAATGTAATCCCTTAATTTCCGGTGAGAGGATAGTCGCGAATCAGGCCCGTTGATTTGGTCCAATCAGAGACCCTAATTCTATCCTGTCGGACTGGGTTTGTATCGGGTCGGGACCCGTACCCAGTTGAGGTGGATCCGTTCGCGGGTTATTGGATCTGTGAGAAGGAGACCCAGTACCCGTTTCGGATCCATTTGTATGTGAAATTACCGTTTTACCCCTGAACTTTAAGATTCGTGTCCGATGTGAACGGTCCCGATTTAATCCTATTTTTAGCCGTATCATACACTAACTACATCAACCCTAATTATTATAAACAAACATATATGTAACAATAATTGGTCGGTGTTCAACTTAGTTTACACTGTTTTTTCTCTTAATTAATATTTTTAAAATGGTGACTTTTCATCCCCAAATTCTTTTAATTGTCAACCTCCTGTCAGCGTCCAAAATATTCTAATTCCCGCTGTTATACTAGATTTAATTATGAGCCACAAAAGGAACTCGTCAGTTTGACCAATATTAATTTTGAGTTGGAGAAAATTTTCATATCTCAAATTTCTAATTTCTAATATTATAATAGAAGAAGATCTTAGTGTCATTTGTCAATCAACCAATGCGTGAAACGTACATGCATATCTATTATAAATGAGGCCATATCTCTAATCTCTAATCTCTAATATTATAAGAGCATCCATTGTCGTTGGCTAAAAACTCAAAAATTAGAAATAGGTTTAGAAAATTGCTTCACAGTCATTTGCTGAAAACTCAAAAATTAGGATAGAAATGCACAGTACCTTGCTAAACTTAACAGAGGCTTTAGACAATTGCTAAATATAGGAGACGAAAAAAGTTTATCCATTTGACGAAATGGACGGATGAAGATCATCCGTCTGGGGAAATAAAAAATAAAAAACCCGAGAGACGGATGAAGAATCATTGAAAAACAATTTTTTTTGTTTGAAAAAATAATTTTTTTTTGTTTCCGTCTCTCATCGAAAACATTTTTTTTTAAATAATCACTGGAAAAAAAACCCAAACGGATGATGTTCTTCCGTTTGGTGTTTTTATTTTAATTTTTTGATTTTTTTTTTGATTTTTTTATGATTTAAAAAAAATAAAATAAATAAAAGTCAAAACTCACCAAACGGATGAAGAGACGGATGATCTTCATCCGTTTGGTCAGTTTTTTATTTTTTTTTGAATTTTTTTTTCTGTTTAAAATCACCGAATACCTTAAAAACAAACAAACAAACAAACAAACAAAACGGATGATGTTTATCCATCATTTCTGTTTTTAAGATTTGAACGACTGCAGCGTGCTCCTTCTATTGCTATTTCTAAATGTTATCTTTAGCATTGAGAATAGAAAACGATAGTGGATGCTCTAATAGAAGAAGGTCTTAGTGTCATTTGTCAATGTACCAACGTGTGCAACGTACGTGCATAACTATCATAAATGAGGTCTTAGGTTCAAATCCAGACTGTGTCTGAATTTTTACTTTAAAAAATTACATTTATTAAAATGTATATTGCACGTGTAAATTACTATTAATTGTAATTAAAAAAGAGGTCATGCAAATCTGGCTTTCAAATTCATAATCCTCGCTAAAAATGTGGTGCTCATGTCAATTTCAAAACCTACCCATGACTAAAGAAAATAAAGCACATTTATGCACCCCCTCTGGAAACCCTTTGCCTATAAATACCAACAACCCTCCCTCCTTTTTGTTTTAAAACTCTCTCCCTTTCTCTCCCCTTTCCTCTATATACATTCAAAGTCTATAAGAAGCACTTCACATACAATTAAATGGCTTCTTCACTTAGTTCATCATCGACTACTTCTCTTATCAGCTCCCACCCATCACTTAGCTCTCACTCCTCTCGCCCCTTGGCTTGCTCCATCTCAGCCTCCCTCGCCATCTCCCATCGTGAACAAACCCTAGTCGCCACCCCTTCCCTTTCTTTGAAACCTGTACCCTTAACCCAAACGAAAACCCCTCCTAATCATTCTCTTGTTGACAATTGGAGACAAATTCAGGGCTCCGACGACTGGGAGGACCTCGTTGAGCCCCTCAACCCTCTTCTTCGTCAAGAAATTGTGCGATATGGCGAATTTGCCATTGCATGCTACCAAGCCTTCGACCTAAACCCTAATTCCAAGAGGTACTTGAATTGCATGTACGGAAAGTCCAACATGTTCCAAAAAGTTGGGATGGAAGGTTGTGGATACGAGGTGACAAAATACATCTACGCGACCCCTGATATCGATATCCCGTCCCAATTGGGAAAGTGTCGTAGCCATTGGATTGGGTATGTTGCAGTTTCCAGTGATGAAGAAGTCCGAAGGATCGGGAGAAGAGACATTGTCGTATCTTTTCGCGGGACAGTGACTCACACAGAGTGGATTGCTAATTTCATGAGCTCGCTAACCGAAGCAAGGTTCAATCCTCACGACCCCCGCCCAAATGTGAAGGTTGAATCGGGGTTTCTCAGTCTTTATACGTCGGATGATAGCAATTGCAAGTTCAGCCATGGCAGTTGCAGAGAACAGCTTCTCTCCGAGGTGGTAAGGCTCCTAAATAAGTACAATTCCGAGGAAGTGAGCATCACACTTACTGGTCACAGCATGGGGAGTTCACTAGCTCTTCTGCTAGGCTACGACCTAGCTGAACTCGGGTTGAATAAAGACGGGTCTGGTAGGGAGACACCCATTACGGTTTACTCTTACGGAGGACCTAGGGTTGGGAACCTAGCGTTTAAGCAGAGGTGTGAAGAGCTAGGAGTGAAGGTGTTAAGGGTGGTGAATGTGAATGACCCAGTGACGAAGATGCCCGGAGTTTTCCTCAATGAGAACTCTAGGGTTTTGGCTGGCCGGTTTGAGCTTCCATGGAGTTGTTCATGTTATGCTCATGTAGGGGTGGAGCTTGCTCTTGACTTCTTTAAGATGAAGAACCCTGCATATGTTCATGACTTGGCCACTTATATAGGGTTGTTGAAGTGCCAAAAGAAGATGGTGCAAATGAACAAGGATATTGGGACCAATTTTGTACTTGAGAGAATAATGAGAGAGTTTGTTAGGGCACGAAAGTTAATAAGGGAATTGCCATGGTCAGATGCTGCTAGGCAAGTAAATAACCTAGTGGAATCCCTAAGGATTTGAAGGCTTGGTCGATTGTAACAAATACAAACAAAAATTAGGGTTGATGTAATTGTATATATATATAAAGGTAAATTAGACACATATTCTGAGAATGAAAATTCTGGATCGACGATATAAACAAGTTGAGTTTCTATACTAATTTTGTTTTTCGGATAATTTAATAAAAACTGACTTTTTTTTTAAATTATAGAAAAAGGTGGCTAACACTACTCGGTTTTATTAATGAAATGTTAACGAAACAATGGATTCAATAGATTACATCCCCAAACATTTCCAAAATCCAACATAAAGTAAAATTTACAACCTAATTTAAGATATATCAATAACAAAAGTCTACTACATCTTCGGCTGCTAAGAAATAAAAGCCTAATACATCAACTACTAAAGACTACCACAAAATCCTTCACAAAGATAGTCCTCATGCCAGAAGGAAGAAGAATATTCATTGCAGTTGCCCATATATCCCTCTGATCATGACCTCCAATCATGCCCCGATGTCATCCAACCTATTAGGGCCATCTACCCAGTCAATGTGAAGTCTCTTCCTAGCACCTGCTTGACCTGCCCAAATATCAATGAGAGCAAAAAATTTATGCATCTTTAAATGAAATCTACAATTATGATTTTGGAAACAAAATTCATTTCGATCTAGCCATATGGTCCACATGGTAGCAGATATGAAAATATCTCACTCTACTCTTTTCTCCCTTTTCAATCACTCTCGCTCTCCAAAGACCCTAAAGGTCGGTAGTTGTGATAGGACACTCAAGTAATCCAAACCCCAAGCAAACTACCTCTCAAGCTAGTCTGGTCCTAAGGCAAAAGAACAAAATGTGAGTTGTGTCCTCATCTCCTAGGTTGCATCTAGAACATCTAGCATACACAGGTTTATTACAAATCCTATGATTCTCTTTAGAGACTAGAACATTTATTGTTGCTTGTGACTAGGAATTGGGTTTATATATTTGTATGGATGCACATCTGACTTTATTTTAACTAAAGAAAGAGGCCCTGGTGTAGTTCCTTTAATTATAAATAAATAATCATTTTAGTTTACGGCAAACTGTTTAACATCAAACAAATTTAATTAATATTTTTTGCCTTCGATCCATTTTTAATTTAGATGCAGCCTTTTTCGTGGTTTCTTTAACATTTTTGTTATACTAGTGCATGGACATGAACATTATTTTTTTTGAGATCTACATGAACATTATTGCAAATTTGCATATATGTAAATACATTTACATATATAGAAAGTAGGATACTTTTCCTAAATCATCAGTTAATTTGATCATCAAAATGGTTTAAACACATCATTTATTCCTTACTAGCTACATAGATCTATATGAAATGATTTTCTTTCTCAAATAAAAATATTGAAAAAGTATGCATTAATTCATATATACTTGTAATATACACGTACAATGCACGTTTTAATTTTTTTTAAAAATTAAATTAAAATTCTGATTTACATGTGCGATACATGTCTTAATAAATAAGCTTGTATATTTTTAAAAGTTAATATGAAGACTATATATAATGGGAGAGTTGGAGTTGCACGTGCGTTGCATGTAAGTAGGTAGATTTACAACTCCAACTCTCCCATTATATTTACCAAACTGATCCGCTGTCAAAAATATTTACCAAACTGGTCCACTTTCGCAGGTGCATGCGGATGAAGAAGAAAAAAGACAAAAAGAAAGGAAAATAATTTCCAAACTGATCCACTGCCGAAAATATTTACCAAACGGGTCCACCTTCGAAAATATTTACCAAAGTAAGTCATTTTGTCAACACGTGCGCTGCACGTGTTGACAAAATGACATCCGGTGACAGATGACACTAAGCCCTTCTCCCATTATAATAGTAGAGATGACACTAAGCCCTTCTCCCATTATAATAGTAGAGATTATATATTATATTATAGATAGATAGATATATAAAGATAATTTACACGCGTGATGCACATTAATATATTTAAAAAAATAAAGTAAAATATATGACAGGACTCGAACTTGAGAACTCCTTCATATTATATATTATATTATAGATAGATAGATATAGATAGATAATTTACACGCGTGATGCACATTTAATATATTTTAAAAAATTTAAAGTAAAAAATATGATGTAGCAAGGACTCGAACCTAAGACTTCTTTTATATTAGTTATACACGTGCAATGCACGAGTCGGTAGATTGACAAATGACACTAAGGCCTAGTCTCATTATAATATTAGAAATTAGAGATTAGAGATTAGAGATATATGAATACACAAGATCTAAAGATTTGTTTTTCAGATACCAGTATGATTAGAATTTATAAGTAGGTTAAAGTTGCTGATAAAACAATGTTGATCGATCCACTAAGAACACTTCCATATATTGGTAGTTTAGCAGCCGCAAAAAGATTTCTGTTATGTTGCAATATGATAATTAACCTATCGATCGTTGTCTGATATCTGCATTTTTTAAGCAATCCTCATATAGCTACGATTATGAAGTGAACATGTCTTACCATTTATTAATTGCATGATTGCAAATGCAAACAGAAATAATTTTTTTATTTTTTTATTTTATAAATAACAAATGGAATCACTACTTGATGCATGGGAAAGAAATTGTTGAACCTTCAAACTTTTCATAATTGCGGTATTTAAGACCATGGAAATCATTTTAACCTGTGTGGATTATAAATAGATATATATATGAGAAGTCAGATATCTATCTAGTGTACTATGTGTACGCGGGATTTTTTTGGAGTTGAATTAGAACGTGATCGTCTCTACATATAGAATTACATATGTGTGAATACTTATAACAGGAAGACGTACGCAATTCTGTCAGCACACTAAAATTTCAACATTCAGCTATTATATGAAGGAACAAATTAAGTGAACTTAATTTCCACACCGTTAAATATAGGCTTGAAATCAATGCTAATATGTCTGTCTGTTTCAGACTTAATTTTCCACTATATCAAATTTGAACCAGAAACTTAGGATAATGATGCGTTTGACCTAGCTTTTTTTAAGCTTTAAAGCTACTTCAGAAGAAGAAGCGAGAAAGTAGAGCTTTGAAATTAAAAGCCGAAGCTGTTTGGATAGTCAGTTTTTTTTTAACTTTAAAACTACTTTTAAGCTAGAAGTTGTTTGGTATAAGATATCAATTGTAAGCTACTTTTATACTTAATTTAAGTTTTTGAAGTACAAAATTTTGTAAGCTCAGAACAATCAGAGAGAGAGCATGAAGTATCAAATTTTGTCAGCTCAGAACAATCAGAGACAGAGCATGAAGTATCAAATTTTGTCTTCTGAGAACAAACAGAAACACATCATGAAGTATCAAAATTTGTTAGCTCAGAACAAACAGAAACACAGCATGAAGTATCAAATTTTGTTAGGGGTTACAGTAGCCTTACCATGTATATGTACCAAGACCAAGCACTCGCAGAATATGTCAATTTGCTTCATCTAGCAGTAATACGTTCCAAAGTGGATGGTAGAGAAGTTCCAGGACGTAGGGAGGGATTCGCTGGTTCATAACCCGCAGCAGTTGCAACTTCTGAAAGTTCTTCAGTTGAAGGTTTACTGTCTTTATAATTTGAATTGAGTATAGTGGAATTAAAATAAGAACTAGGCATCTCAAAAGGATACTTGCGTTGAGAATTTAACATAACTAAATATGGAGAATGTATATCTTACCAATTAAATATCAACAAATTCTCATGAATTAATAATGCTATCTATGGCGAGTTGGGAATAGACATAAACCACTAATAGGCTTAGAAATCTTGTGAAATTATTTAAACTGATTGAGACATGGGCCTTTTAGTAAGGTTCAGGACTAAACCATGACTCCATATCACCAAAGGTGTCACCACTCACCATAAACAGAAGGATTTACCAATGAATTCAATCAACATATTCTTCGAGCTTGCTAATTACCCTATTCTTTTGTAATAACCCTAAAAAGCAAGCTAATAGTAACAGAGTCACACATAACCAAGTCTCTTTTGTGTGGCACCATACCACTGTCTTCCATAGCTGTCAAGAACACAATTTGAGGCATCATGAACCCAATACTGGATCTCCAATTTAATAACATCGGCATGTTTAACTAATTTTCTAAGATTTGTATACTTAAAATGGCATCTTCAATCTCATCTAGACAATATTAAAAAATAATCTTGCAATCAAACTATAACTACAAGTAAGATGTTGTAAGGTTACATTTTTAAAAAGTTGGACATCCAGCTTTATCATGTGATACCTAAATGATGCAGATCAAGTAAGAAATGAGTTAATCCATGATAAACATGCTTACCCAAAAATGGTTGTCTTGCGGGAATGGTGCAAGTGGAGCAGTAGATGAAGAGTCAAAAGTAACAGAAGAAGAATAGCCCTTGGACTTAGTTGAAGATTGCTTATCTACATAATATATCACTATTCTAATTGAGGAACCATAGCTTTAATTTGTTAAGGAGAAAGCGAAATATCCAAATAAAAACTTTTTTTTTAAAAGACAGTTGAGTCTTGAGACTGTTGGAGTCTCTATGCATTTATTAAGGGCAGTTGAGTCTTAAGACTCTTGGAGTCTCTATGCATTTTCTTTTATAAAAACTTTTTTTTTTTCAAAAATTACTTTAAAATGGGCCCCAAAGTTTAGTTTTGGGGCCCAGGGCGGTCACCCTCTGGGCTTTGCCCTAGGTCCGGGCCTGTCGTCGAATGCCTGATCGAGGAGTAAGGATGTTCAGGTTGAAGTAATCTAATGCTCCAATGACTACCTGACTATATATATATTTTCTACACAGACTTTGGATTGGCCCTCGATCGGTCTACTTATCTTAAACATAATGTTGACTCTTAGTTTGGTGTGCACAAAACCTGTCTATAAATACTAATAAGTTTAAGTTGAGTTTTTCAGATTTTAAGGATCAAATAATATCAATAAGAGATTCTTGAGAGATTCAAGGATATGCAAAGAAGGAAAGTAATAAAGAAAGACTGCAAAATCAAGCAAAAGAAGAAGTTATTCAAAAAGAGCACATGTTGATTAGTGCCCAAGAAAACTATTAAGACCAGTTGTTGTTATTCCATATTTTTGAGATTTTATCTGTATTTGATTGATTGATGATTTATTAGTATATGATAAGAATATAATGTGGATTCGTCATGAATAGCACGTTTGCGGTCGACCGCACCGCAGTGGACTGCACTTCATGTTGGTCGACCGCACCGCAGTGGACTGCACATTATAGCAAGATAATGAAATAGTCGACGATTCATCTTTCGAATTTTCGTTTAAATATGAACGGTCGACTGTCCCTTAATTACGGTCGACCGTAACTTGCGATGTTCACTTTTTTGGAATGTATCATTTCTATTTTTGATAAATACACTTTCCCTTCTATATAATTGGACGAACCCACTATGTATTCCTCACCTATCACTTTGAGAAAAATCATCTGAACTAATCAAATCAATAATTAATCTGAGTGTGTGTGATAATTATTTGTTTTCTTCAGTCAGGATCATTAAAGATCTTGAGTTTTTCTTTCTTCCACTTTGGTGAGATTGACGGGACTTGTGTTAGAAGTCCTGTGAGTGTAACAGGTCTCTCAGCCTGAATCCGAGAATCACTGTACAAGGATTTGAGTATAGTGGAACGCTTGGGGCGGAGAATTGCTATAAGTAGGTGGTGTGGAAGTAGACCTGGGGGTCGAACCACGTTATATCGCTGCGTCACTTGTGCTTACTGTATTTGCAATTCTTATCTCTTCTCATTTACTTTGCAACTCAGTTTAAATTTTTCTTTAATTTTTTAATTCCACACAATCACCCTATTCACCCCCCTTATAGAGTGATTTACAGTGGTATCAGAGTGATGTGCTTATCAAAAGCTTAAAAGCTTAAGCAAAAGGTCCAATGGCCAAAATCCCTCCTCCCGAAAACTTGTACTCATCGGAGCCATTCATCTCCAATGGGACAGGTCTTACACGCTCACCATATTTTGATGAAAAATGCTATGATGTTTGGAAAGTTCATATTCAAACGGATCATACTTGGAACTAAGTGGGTGTTTAGGAACAAGTTGGATGAATTCGGCATTATTATTAGAAATAAGGCCTGTCTTGTTGCACAAGGTTATAACCAACAAGAAGTTGTCGATTTTGATGAAACTTTTGCACCTGTTACACGGCTTGAAGTTATTCATATTTTACTTGCTTTTGCTTCTTATATGGATTTTACTCTCTTTCAAATGGATGCCAAAAGTGATTTCTTAAATGGTTTTATTTCGGAATAAGTATATGTCGCACAACCATCGAGATTCACTGATCCCACACACCCAAACCATGTATTCCGTCTTGATGAAGCTTTGTACGGTTTGAAGCAAGCTCCTCGTACTCGGTATGTTCGATTAAGTTCGTTTTTACATCACATAGGCTTCCCTAAAGGAAAAATAGACACTACACTTTTTATAAAACATGTTTTCAAAGATATTTTAATCGTTCGAATTTATGTTGATGATATTATATTTGGATCTACTAATAAATTTTTTTGCAAGGAATTCTCAAAGAAAATGCAGGATCAGTTCGAAATGAGTATGATGGGTGAACTAACTTATTTTCTTGGACTTCAAATACAACAAGAAAGGATGGCATCTTCATAAATTAATCCAAATATGTAAAGGAACTAGTCAAAAAGTTTGGGTTTGAAAATGCAAATGCTTACAAAACACCTATGGCAACTACTACTAAGCTTTTCAAGGATGAATCTGCTAACAATGCTGATATTTCTACTTATCGTAGTATGATCGATAGTTTGCTTTACATTACTACATCTCGGCCAGATATCATGTTTAGTGTCTGTTTATGTGCACGTTTTCAATCGTGTCCTAAAGAACCTCACTTGGTTGTCGTTAAGCGTATTATTCGATACCTTAAAAGCACACTAAATACTAGACTTTGGTACCTGAAAATAGAAACTTCTTTCCTGTAGGCTACTTTGATGCGGATTATGCCGGCAGCTTAACAGACAGAAAAAGTACTAGCGGCACATGTCACTTCTTGGGAAACTGTCTTATTTCATGGACATCCAAGAAGCAAAATTTCTGTAACTCTGTCCATTGCCGAAGCGGAATATATTGCCGTCGGATCATGCTGTGCGTAGTTATTATGGATGAAACACACTTTAGAGGAGTACAAGGTATTTTTTGATCATATTCCAATTAAATACGATAATACTAGTACTGTTCATATGACAAAGAATTCTGATTAACATAGTCGCACAAAACATATTGATATTTAGTATCACTTTATTAAAGACCATTTTCAAAATGGAGATATTATTCTTAACTATGTTTGTAACGCCCCAAATTCCAAAACACAACTGAATTCGAGATTCCACAGGATCTTTACACTTCTTTCGTACAACTTTACAAGGAATTTAAAACTTTTCACTTTACATCAGAGTTACATGAAAACTTTACACTTTACATTTTACAGCAGAAGCAAATTTACAACATTTATTTAAAAGTACAACAATATTGAATAATCAACATTTGAATAATCTCTAAGCATCTGTGCTTCTTTAATCTTTATCATATCATTTACCCTGCATACAAAACTGTGGGTACGTCAGTTTATTCAACCGACGAACATTATACACGGCCATCCTCTCTATGCCGGAAATAGTATAACTGATTTTCCATATTTTACGAACACAAACTTGTCACATTTCAAACTAAATGAAATACCCTATTGATGTCGTGTTGTGATTGTGCACTTAGTCCTTAATGCAGTTATTTATATTACATGACACTAATGCACACTTGTTCGGATTCTATACATCCCATACTACATAGGTCCGAGGGCAAGCCTCTTAATCGTTCTTCATCTTGTAGGGTTCAATCCCTCGTCATGATTTAGTCTAGTACTGTAACTACGGTAAGTATCCTAGATGATCTATGAGTACAAGCTCGTGTACAGAAAATCTAGAGGGGAATCCCACGCCCTGTCTTGACGCATCAAGCATGCATTCTGTGGCAATTCAGCCTACTGCATGGCACACGATCCTCTTGCAGTCACCAAACATCCCACAAACGTCGCCAAGATCCCGATCTTCTGGAGTAGTGCCCATGCCATGTCTTGACGCATCAAGCATGCATTCTGTGGATCACACCCACATCGTAGACTCGAGGCCCTCATACTTGTGTTTTTCTCTCACTTTCTTCACCTCTTCACTATGTACTAAATCCTTAAATTTAATGAAATCATGAACAAAATCAATCTCTTAGAGTTAGCCCCCTCACTACTACCGATCTTATTTCTTTCATTTCACAATGACCCAAGCTGGTCTTTTCAATATTAATAATCATAATTCATCACTTTCACTTGCCGGTGTGAGTTTTGGCTACACTCTAATTTTCAATTTCAATTCACAATTCATATGTTTGAGTTTTCATGCTCAATAACATTCTCTTTTCCAATCACATGATTTCTAAATTATTCATGAGTCCATAACCATACATGGAATTCAATTATCGTGCATGCATTTTATCAAATATTTATTTCCACATTAAAAATCATATCACCAATTATATGGTCAAAATGAATATTCACAACTCATAATTATCACACTATTCTTCAATAAGAATAATTCATACCACTTCACTTCATATATTTTCTTTCTTATTTATATTTCCTTTCTAGCACTTTATTTTAAGTTCTTTTGCAAAGTATAACTTTCACCAAAATATAAGTGTAGAACCAAAGTTCCAATTACACCTTTGTTCTAAAAAATATACTCTATTTCATTTTAATAAATTCCAATTTATTTTTCATAAGTCCCACATAATTTAAGAATAATAATAATATTTTTTTCATAACTTTTAAACATCAAAAACCATCAAAAATCTTTTTTTTTTCCAAAAAGTTTAATACTGGCCGAGACCAAGATTCGAACCAATAACCACAGGGAAACAAGCCGCACGCTCTGACCACTAGGCCGATCGTGCCAATCGATATAAAGGGGATTAAGAGCTTTAAATGCTCTCGGCTGAAGCTTAATTAATTTTTAAATGCGCAACAAAATATATGGTGCTAACAAGAATTGAACCATCGACCTGTGAGAACCCAACTGCACACTGTAGCGATCAGAAGCCTCCCGACTACTTGAGCTATAGGCTCAAGTTGTCTCAATACAACTTGCATTTTAATTAAATCAACCCTCTGTCTAATAGCACATTTCGATGTTTCAAAAGCTCTCATTTGAGTTTTACTTTTACTAAACTTACTGTAAATTTTCAGATTAATTATTCTCATAATAATTTATACTCCAGTAATTTAAAAATAATTTTTCCAATAATTAAACACATATTTTGCATACAATTAGTTTAAATTGTATGCTACTACTACCACATTTCCTTTTCGACATTTCTTATCCAATTTTAACATCAATATTCTCTATATCAATTCCCTATTTTTATTCATTCCACAAACCCACAAAATATATTTTAAGTCATTCATTACAATACTATCACAAAAGGTTCATTCAAGCACATAAAACAATATTTCATCTACTAACATTTGCATATAGTTTTTGATGCTAACAATGAATTTTTCTTCAAGCAATCCATAGCTAAAATTATTTTACACACAACTTAAGTTTGATGATGGAATCACATACAAGCCATTTATCGACATTCCAATCAACTAATAAGCCATTTTTCCAATTAAAATGTACTCTTATTAATCTTTTTCACGCATTAATATTTCAATTCAATCTTAGCATGCTTTCTAATTAGAAACATGGAAAATAACCCATCTTAGCATGATATCTAATTAGAAATATAGAAAATAACCCACCTTAGCATGATATCTAATTAGAAATATGGAAAATAACTCACCTTAATTGGAGAGAAATACAATTGCAACACCTCCTAAAAATCCTTGCCAAAAGTGCGTTCCTCCTCCTCCTCGATGTGCACCCAAACCTTCCAAAATGCCAACCCGAGCTCCTTGATGCCGGCCTTCCCTTTCTTGGTGCAAACACAACTCACAACTCTCAATCTTTTAACTCACTTACTATACTACTAACAGTGTATTTTATACTATAGGTTGTGGAGAAATAAAGAGTACAAAAAAAACTAGGCTAGGGGGGGGGGGGGGGGGGGGGGGGGTATTTATACTAAAATTAGGAGTGAATGGAAGGCTAGGTTCAAACTATGAGTTAGAAATAAAAGGCTAGGATTCAAGGGAGAGTTATGGTAACCAACCATGATCAAGCAATCACCACCCATGACTCCATTCAAATTTTCCTTTTCCCTCCATGTCAAAACCGGCCTCACATGGTGCATTTGCACGTGTACGTGCAATGAACGTGCATGCATTAATCCTCAATTTAAAAAGGTTGTACATTATATTTTCTATAAAAATAATCTTTAAAAGATGTTCTACATTACAAGTTGTAATTAAAATAAAAATAACTCATGGGCTTTAATTAATGAGCCAATATAATAGTTTTATATAAAGAAATTAAATAAATTAGATTTGGGCTAGAAAGAAAGGCTTATGTTTTTTTTTAAAGAAAAATGGGCCTTTATAAAAATAATTAAAGAACACATATACATATATATATATACTCATCATCCATAATGAAAAATAATTATAAGATTTCATACTACAAAAATTGCACGTGCACACTACGTGCAAAATAAATAAATAATTTTCATAAATGAAAATCGGGGCATTACAATGTTTCCACTGATTCTCAACTTGCTGATATCTTTACTAAGCATTTAGATGAAAAACGATGTTATTTTTTGAAAGGAGAATTGAATGTTATTGATATTTCTGCTTAAAATTGGGTTTCGGTCGACTGGACGGTCGACTGTATGACTGTGAAGGTGTACAATCGACTGGGCGGTCGACCGGCACGCTCTCGGTCTTCGTTTTTGTTTTCTGCGATTTTTTCAAAAATTGGACTTCAATATTTGCGGTCGACCGTACAGTCGAACAGTTCGCTCTCTGTCTTTCGTTTATCATCAGATTTATCTTTACAGGGTGTACGGTTGACCGTGCGGTCGACTGGTTCGCTCTCGGTTTGGTTCTTTGTTTTATGAGCTAAATTGATTTTTACGGTCGACCATGTGGTCGACCGGCTTCTTCCTGGTTGCTCATTTTTAATTTTTGCTATCTTCTATGAGTTTGGTTGCTTGAAATTAACTCTTTTTCTTTTGCTTTTTGCCACGTGTTTGTATTGGGAAATTTCAAATCTATGATATCATGAAGAGCTTTCACTGTATATCAAAGAGTCTCGCGATCAACGGTATCATGTAAGAAGATTTTTCTTACGTTCTTTACAAAATATTCTATTCCCCAAATTAATCTTCTGTTTTGCTTACTGTATGGTACTTTATTTTACAATGGATTTAGGGAGAGTATGTTATATATTTAACTTGTGCTATTATTTTTGCCCCTCTTGGTGTGTTTCAAAAAAGAGGAGAATTTTTTATGAATGTTTTTAACTAAAAGTTACTGAAAATAAATGTTTCTTCTTAAAAGTTTTTCGTATTATATATCTTCTATGAAACTCTGTATAACATGAAGTATTGAATTAAGGGGGAGTATGTACAAATCTCTCTTAAATGCTCTTTATCTATGAAAATCTGTGTTACAGAAAGTATTGAATTAAGGGAGAGTATTTTTATGCTTTATTGTTTATTTTTATTTTCAACATTCAAAGTCATGTTTTGTTCACACCAAAAGGAAGAGATTGTTGACTCTTAGTTTGGTGTGCACAAAACGTGTCTATAAATACTAATAAGTTTTAGTTGAGTTATTCAGATTTTCAGGATCAAATATTATCAATAGGAGATTCAAGAGAGATTCAAGAGAGATTCAAGAATAGGCAAAGAAGGAAAGTAATAAAGAAATATTGCAAAATCAAGTAAAATAAGAAGTTATTCAAAAAAAGCACATGTTGATTAGTGCCCAAAAAGCTATCAAGACCAGTTATTGTTATTTCATATTTGTGAGATTTTATCTGTATTTTATTGATTGATGATTGATTAGTATATGGTAAGAATATCAAGTGGATTCGTCATGAACAGCAGATTACGGTCGACCGCACTTCATGTCGGTCGACTGCACCACAGTCGACTGCACATTATAGCAATATAATGAAATAGTCAACCATTTATCTTTCGACTTTCCGTTTAAAGATAAATGGTTGATTGTCCCTTAATTACGATTGACCGTAACTTGCGCTATTCACTTTTTTGGAATGTATAGTTTCTATTTTTGATAGACACACTTTTCCGTTTATATATTTGGACGAACCCACTGTGTATTCCTCACCTATTACTTTGAGAAAATCTTCTGAACTAATCAATTCAACAATCAATCCGAGTGTGTGTGATAATTATTTATTTTATTCAGTCAGAATCATTAAAGATTTTGAGTTTTTTCTTTTCTTCCACTTCAGTGAGATTGACGAGACTTGTGTTAGAAGTCCTGTGGGTGTAATAGGTCTCTCGGCCTGAATCCGAGAATTTTTGTACAAGGGTTTGGTATAATGGAACGCTTGTAACGAAGAATTGCTACAAGGGACATAGACCTTGGGGTCGAACCACGTTATATCGCTGCGTCACTTGTGCTTGCTGTGTTTGTATTTCTTATCTCTTCTCATTTACTTTGCAACTCAGTTTTAATTTTTCTTTAATTTTTAAATTCCGCACAATCCCCCTATAGGGTGATTTAAAGCAGTATCAGAGCGATGTACTTATCAAAAGTTTAAAAGCTTAAACAAAAGGTCTAATAGCAGAAATTTCTCCTCCCAAAAATTTGTATTCATCGAAGTCATTAATCTTCAATGGGACAAATTTTATTCGCTCACCATATTTTGATAGAAAATACTACGATATTTGGAAAGTTTTTTAAAAAGGGCAAGTCTTACGCGCTCACTTTGCATTCAGTGTCACACCAGTTTGAATGTAGTTTTAGCTTTCCAGATCAACCACGGACCACCAAGTTTCCGGCCACGGACCACCAAGAAGGCATATGCGGAAGCTTGCTAACAAGAAAGAGCTCCTACCTTAGGTATGTACAGACAAAATAGTGAAGAAAACAACTGTCTATAACGACATTAATTGCAGTCAACTTTTTTGGGGCCACAAAATTAGAGCCCACGTAATTTTAACAAAAAGTAAAAAAAGTCGTTATCAAAAAAAATTAGAGCCCACGCCTACCATTAAAATCACGTTATCTGACGGCTCCCATTGAAGAGAAAGAGAGTACACCGTGTTGACGAGCACTAACCATCATAGATTAAACTTCACCCTATATATTTTTGTCCATATTAATATAGCTAAATTTTTATAAAAAAAAAATTCTTGAACTATGGTTTTTGTACAGAAAACTTCATGACTTTTTTTTAACAGAAAACTCCTGAACTATTGTTGCAAAAAATTCAGCCCGTCAATATAAGACTTCTGCTAAAGTTTAGGAAGATGTTTGACAATAATACGAAAGATATATGATGTTTTTTGAAACAACTTGCAAAGATGAAAGGGTTATTGATACAAGTAGATAAGTTAGATGTGGCTTTTTAAAATACTTCAGGAAGGTTTTTTTGCAACAACTATAATTCAGGAGGGTTTTCTGTAAAAAAAATAATCAGGAAGACTAGTTCAAGATTTTTTTTTCTTTTCAAATTCAGCATTTATTTAGATACACTGTTACCGCTGATTCTGGTGTGGGGGTAAACAGATAGAATTTGTGGGTTCGTGGAAAAACCTGAATAGCAGATCCGAACATGTTCGTCTGAGTTGGGCAGTTGAGCTCCCGCCGTGCACCTGTAAGGAAGTGCGATACACCGGGGTTGATCCCGGCGACGCACCCTCTGACGCTCTTGTCAGTAACCAGTGATGATTAAGAAAGTGCTTAAGTTGGAAAAAGAGTGATTACCCCTTAATGGAGATGGGTGAGGGGTGTTTATAGTCGCCTTAAGGATCAGATTAGGAATGTAATTCCTGTGGTCTGATAAGGAGTAAAATCCTCGTAATCAGATTAGGAATGTAATCCCTTAATTTCCGGTGAGAGGATAGTCGCGAATCAGGCCCGTTGATTTGGTCCAATCAGAGACCCTAATTCTATCCTGTCGGACTGGGTTTGTATCGGGTCGGGACCCGTACCCAGTTGAGGTGGATCCGTTCGCGGGTTATTGGATCTGTGAGAAGGAGACCCAGTACCCGTTTCGGATCCATTTGTATGTGAAATTACCGTTTTACCCCTGAACTTTAAGATTCGTGTCCGATGTGAACGGTCCCGATTTAATCCTATTTTTAGCCGTATCATACACTAACTACATCAACCCTAATTATTATAAACAAACATATATGTAACAATAATTGGTCGGTGTTCAACTTAGTTTACACTGTTTTTTCTCTTAATTAATATTTTTAAAATGGTGACTTTTCATCCCCAAATTCTTTTAATTGTCAACCTCCTGTCAGCGTCCAAAATATTCTAATTCCCGCTGTTATACTAGATTTAATTATGAGCCACAAAAGGAACTCGTCAGTTTGACCAATATTAATTTTGAGTTGGAGAAAATTTTCATATCTCAAATTTCTAATTTCTAATATTATAATAGAAGAAGATCTTAGTGTCATTTGTCAATCAACCAATGCGTGAAACGTACATGCATATCTATTATAAATGAGGCCATATCTCTAATCTCTAATCTCTAATATTATAAGAGCATCCATTGTCGTTGGCTAAAAACTCAAAAATTAGAAATAGGTTTAGAAAATTGCTTCACAGTCATTTGCTGAAAACTCAAAAATTAGGATAGAAATGCACAGTACCTTGCTAAACTTAACAGAGGCTTTAGACAATTGCTAAATATAGGAGACGAAAAAAGTTTATCCATTTGACGAAATGGACGGATGAAGATCATCCGTCTGGGGAAATAAAAAATAAAAAACCCGAGAGACGGATGAAGAATCATTGAAAAACAATTTTTTTTGTTTGAAAAAATAATTTTTTTTTGTTTCCGTCTCTCATCGAAAACATTTTTTTTTAAATAATCACTGGAAAAAAAACCCAAACGGATGATGTTCTTCCGTTTGGTGTTTTTATTTTAATTTTTTGATTTTTTTTTTGATTTTTTTATGATTTAAAAAAAATAAAATAAATAAAAGTCAAAACTCACCAAACGGATGAAGAGACGGATGATCTTCATCCGTTTGGTCAGTTTTTTATTTTTTTTTGAATTTTTTTTTCTGTTTAAAATCACCGAATACCTTAAAAACAAACAAACAAACAAACAAACAAAACGGATGATGTTTATCCATCATTTCTGTTTTTAAGATTTGAACGACTGCAGCGTGCTCCTTCTATTGCTATTTCTAAATGTTATCTTTAGCATTGAGAATAGAAAACGATAGTGGATGCTCTAATAGAAGAAGGTCTTAGTGTCATTTGTCAATGTACCAACGTGTGCAACGTACGTGCATAACTATCATAAATGAGGTCTTAGGTTCAAATCCAGACTGTGTCTGAATTTTTACTTTAAAAAATTACATTTATTAAAATGTGTATTGCACGTGTAAATTACTATTAATTGTAATTAAAAAAGAGGTCATGCAAATCTGGCTTTCAAATTCATAATCCTCGCTAAAAATGTGGTGCTCATGTCAATTTCAAAACCTACCCATGACTAAAGAAAATAAAGCACATTTATGCACCCCCTCTGGAAACCCTTTGCCTATAAATACCAACAACCCTCCCTCCTTTTTGTTTTAAAACTCTCTCCCTTTCTCTCCCCTTTCCTCTATATATTCAAAGTCTATAAGAAGCACTTCACATACAATTAAATGGCTTCTTCACTTAGTTCATCATCGACTACTTCTCTTATCAGCTCCCACCCATCACTTAGCTCTCACTCCTCTCGCCCCTTGGCTTGCTCCATCTCAGCCTCCCTCGCCATCTCCCATCGTGAACAAACCCTAGTCGCCACCCCTTCCCTTTCTTTGAAACCTGTACCCTTAACCCAAACGAAAACCCCTCCTAATCATTCTCTTGTTGACAATTGGAGACAAATTCAGGGCTCCGACGACTGGGAGGACCTCGTTGAGCCCCTCAACCCTCTTCTTCGTCAAGAAATTGTGCGATATGGCGAATTTGCCATTGCATGCTACCAAGCCTTCGACCTAAACCCTAATTCCAAGAGGTACTTGAATTGCATGTACGGAAAGTCCAACATGTTCCAAAAAGTTGGGATGGAAGGTTGTGGATACGAGGTGACAAAATACATCTACGCGACCCCTGATATCGATATCCCGTCCCAATTGGGAAAGTGTCGTAGCCATTGGATTGGGTATGTTGCAGTTTCCAGTGATGAAGAAGTCCGAAGGATCGGGAGAAGAGACATTGTCGTATCTTTTCGCGGGACAGTGACTCACACAGAGTGGATTGCTAATTTCATGAGCTCGCTAACCGAAGCAAGGTTCAATCCTCACGACCCCCGCCCAAATGTGAAGGTTGAATCGGGGTTTCTCAGTCTTTATACGTCGGATGATAGCAATTGCAAGTTCAGCCATGGCAGTTGCAGAGAACAGCTTCTCTCCGAGGTGGTAAGGCTCCTAAATAAGTACAATTCCGAGGAAGTGAGCATCACACTTACTGGTCACAGCATGGGGAGTTCACTAGCTCTTCTGCTAGGCTACGACCTAGCTGAACTCGGGTTGAATAAAGACGGGTCTGGTAGGGAGACACCCATTACGGTTTACTCTTACGGAGGACCTAGGGTTGGGAACCTAGCGTTTAAGCAGAGGTGTGAAGAGCTAGGAGTGAAGGTGTTAAGGGTGGTGAATGTGAATGACCCAGTGACGAAGATGCCCGGAGTTTTCCTCAATGAGAACTCTAGGGTTTTGGCTGGCCGGTTTGAGCTTCCATGGAGTTGTTCATGTTATGCTCATGTAGGGGTGGAGCTTGCTCTTGACTTCTTTAAGATGAAGAACCCTGCATATGTTCATGACTTGGCCACTTATATAGGGTTGTTGAAGTGCCAAAAGAAGATGGTGCAAATGAACAAGGATATTGGGACCAATTTTGTACTTGAGAGAATAATGAGAGAGTTTGTTAGGGCACGAAAGTTAATAAGGGAATTGCCATGGTCAGATGCTGCTAGGCAAGTAAATAACCTAGTGGAATCCCTAAGGATTTGAGGGCTTGGTCGCCTGTAACAAATACAAACAAAAATTAGGGTTGATGTAATTGTATATATATATAAAGGTAAATTAGACACATATTCTGAGAATGAAAATTCTGGATCGACGATATAAACAAGTTGAGTTTCTATACTAATTTTGTTTTTCGGATAATTTAATAAAAACTAACTTTTTTTTTAAATTATAGAAAAAGGTGGCTAACAGTACTCGGTTTTAAATGTTAACGAAACAATGGATTCAATAGATTACATCCCCAAACATTTCCAAAATCCAACATAAAGTAAAATTTACTACCTAATTTAAGATATATCAATAACAAAAGTCTACTACATCTTCGGCTGCTAAGAAATAAAAGCCTAATACATCAACTACTAAAGACTACCACAAAATCCTTCACAAAGATAGTCCTCATGCCAGAAGGAAGAAGAATATTCATTGCAGTTGCCCATATATCCCTCTGATCATGACCTCCAATCATGCCCCGATGTCATCCAACCTATTAGGGTGCCATCTACCCAGTGTCGTCAATGTGAAGTCTCTTCCTAGCACCTGCTTGACCTGCCCAAATATCAATGAGAGCAAAAAATTTATGCATCTTTAAATGAAATCTACAATTATGATTTTGGAAACAAAATTCATTTCGATCTAGCCATATGGTCCACATGGTAGCAGATATGAAATTATCTCACTCTACTCTTTTCTCCCTTTTCAATCACTCTCGCTCTCCAAAGACCCTAAAGGTCGGTAGTTGTGATAGGACACTCAAGTAATCCAAACCCCAAGCAAACAACCTCTCAAGCTAGTCTGGTCCTAAGGCAAGAGAACAAAATGTGAGTTGTGTCCTCATCTCCTAGGTTGCATCTAGAACATCTAGCATCCACAGGTTTATTACAAATCCTATGATTCTCTTTAGAGACTAGAACATTTATTGTTGCTTGTGACTAGGAATTGGGTTTATATATTTGTATGGATGCACATCTGACTTCATTTTAACTAAAGAAAGAGGCCCTGGTGTAGTTCCTTTAATTATAAATAAATAATCATTTTAGTTTACGGCAAACTGTTTAACATCAAACAAATTTAATAAATAGTTTTTGCCTTCCATTTTTAATTTAGATGCAGCCTTTTTCGTGGTTTCTTTAACATTTTTGTTATACTAGTGCATGGACATGAACATTATTTTTTTGGAGATCTACATGAACATTATTGCAAATTTGCATATATGTAAATACATTTACATATATAGGAAGTAGGATACTTTTCCGAAATCATCAGTTAATTTGATCATCAAAATGGTTTAAACACATCATTTATTCCTTACTAGCTACATAGATCTATATGAAATGATTTTCTTTCTCAAATAAAAATATTGAAAAAGTATGCATTAATTCATATATACTAGTAATATACACGTATGATGCACGTATTAATTTTTTTTTAAAAAATTAAAGTAAAAATTCTGATTTACATGTGCAATGCATGTCTTAATAAATAAGATTGTATATTTTTAAAAGTTAATATGAAGACTATATATAATGGGAGAGTGGAGTTGCACGTGCATTGCACGTAAGTAGGTAGATTTACAACTCCAACTCTTCCATTATAATAGTTATTATATATTATATTATAGATAGATAGATATAGATAGATAATTTACACGCGTGATGCACATTTAATATATTTAAAAAAATAAAGTAAAAAATATGACGTAGTGAGGACTCGAACCTGAGAACTCCTTCATATTATATATTATATTATAGATAGATAGATATAGATAGATAATTTACACGCGTGATGCACATTTAATATATTTAAAAAAAATTAAAGTAAAAAATATGACGTAGTGAGGACTCGAACCTGAGAACTCTTTCATTTTATATATTATATTATAGATAGATAGATATAGATAGATAATTTACACGCGTGATGCACATTTAATATATTTTAAAAAAATTAAAGTAAAAAATATGACGTAGTGAGGATTCGAACATGAGAACTCCTTCATATTATATATTATATTATAGATAGATAGATATAGATAGATAATTTACACGCGTGATGCACATTTAATATATTTTTAAAAATTTAAAGTAAAAAATATGATGTAGTAAGGACTCGAACCTAAGACTTCTTTTATATTAGTTATACACGTGCAATGCACGAGTCGGTAGATTGACAAATGACACTAAGGCCTAGTCCCATTATAATATTAGAAATTAGTGATTAGAGATTAGAGATATATGAATACACAAGACCTAAAGATTTGTTTTTCAGATACCAGTATGATTATAATTTATAAGTAGGTTAAAGTTGCTGATAAAACAATGTTGATCGATCCACTAAGAACACTTCCATATATTGGTAGTTTAGCAGCCGCAAAAAGATTTCTGTTATGTTGCAATATGATAATTAACCTATCGATCGTTGTCTGATATCTGCATTTTTTAAGCAATCCTCATATAGCTACGATTATGAAGTGAACATGTCTTACCATTTATTAATTGCATGATTGCAAATGCAAACAGAAATAATTTTTTTATTTTTTTATTTTATAAATAACAAATGGAATCACTACTTGATGCATGGGAAAGAAATTTTTGAACCTTCAAACTTTTCATAATTGCGGTATTTAAGACCATGGAAATCATTTGGACCTGTGTGGATTATAAATAGACTAGGTTTGCCTGTTGACACGTGCCTACGGCACGTCTTCGGAACGGTGCACCTTGTTTGATCATAAAAAATAGTTTTGGAGGTCCAGCAAATTAATTGAAGTAGCAAATATAGAGCAAAAAACATATTATATTTTTTTTTTTTGATTTTTTTGAATTATTTTTAAAGTTTTTAAAATTTTAAATTGTTAAAATTTTTAATTTTTTAATATGTTAAAATTTTAAAAAATTTTATTTTCTTAAATTTTTTAATAGAAGAGGGAGGGAGAGAGAGAGAAAAAAAATTAAATAAATATAGAAGTTGTTTTGGGTGGGAGATTTGAATTTGAGTTTTGGGGAAAACTTTTGGGGAAAAAATATGTTTTGTAAGGCTAGATCTGGACCTTTAATTTTTGGGGGATTGAAGGAGAGCCACTTGATAGCTTTCTTTGTGTTTTATTATATAGTTGTAAGGCTAGATCTGGACCTTTAATTTTTGGGGGATTGAAGGAGAGCCACTTGATAGCTTTCTTTGTGTTTTATTATATAGATATATATATGAGAAGTCAGATATCTATCTAGTGTACTATGTGTACGCGTGCTTTTTTTGGAGTTGAATTAGAACGTGATCGTCTTCTACATATAGAATTACATATGTGTGAATACTTATAACAGTAAGACGTACGCAATTTTGTCAGCACACTAAAATTTCAACATTCAGCTATTATATGAAGGAACAAATTAAGTGAACTTAATTTCCACACCGTTAAATATAGGCTTGAAATCAATGCTAATATGTCTGTCTGTTTCAGACTTAATTTTCCACTATATCAAATTTGAACCAGAAACTTAGGATAATGACACTTAGGCAATGCAGTTCAACAAAATTTTCGAAAGAAATTTAATGTCTATGCTGTATTCCATCTTTGTGGTCATCGGATTATATATGTCAAGAGGTGTATCTAACATACATGTTTACTAGTATAATGCACGTGCGATGCACATCTGTAAAGGTGTGTAGAATTTTGAGGAAGGGGCAGGTCACCGAAGAGAATGCATGCATGCATGCAGACAGGCATGCACAATTTATTCATTTTGATATTTGCACGCATGTGTTACACCTACAGGCTTTGATAGAAGGAAACTCTCTTATGAATAAATTATACATGCAATTACATGCAAATCTATACTATTAATTATTTTCCCAAATCTATGCAGACAGGCATGCAAATCTATGCATATTAATTATTTTTTCAATACATGTAAATTACATTTCTGACCTCCGATATTAACCCTATATTTTTTTAGCATTTTTTGTTTATGAAGGCATGATAGTAAAAAGCCATCAAAATGGGGCTTTGCTTAATAATAGTATAGATATATATGGAGTATTATATTTTCTGGACGAACATGTTGAATTTTTTTTTTGGCTCTTCTGGGTAAGTGGATTTGGAAAGTCCTGAGTCATGAAAATCTTGCTTGGATTAAGCTAGTATAAAAGAGCTATCATAGTAGAGTCAAAACCTGAGACCTTCACCCCAAAGTCTCAGCCCATGCTTCCGCTTTCTAGAAAGGTATTTGAAAATGTTACATATAGTATTATATATTTAGTCCCATATCGGATTTCTATCAATTTAGTATTTGGTTCCCTCCTATATATAGGAGACATTGTACTCTGTCATAATCAATCCAATAATCTTTCTTCAATCTCTCTGGTTACATTATCATGGTATCACGGCACTAACCCTAAATTTCTTTCTCCCTCACTAATCCCTAATAACAACAACTCCAATTATGATCAACTCCGGCTACGACTACCAACAACAACAACAACAACCGCGGCAACCCCTTCATTGCCTTCTACATCAGGAAGAACGACAATAGTACCCTCACCCTCTTCAGCAATACCCCATCAATATCCTCTTCATTGTCTTCTACAACAGCAACAACAACAACAACAACAACATCGATCCACTCATCCCGACCCCGTCGACAGCAGCATCAACTCATCGCGGAGCCACCACTGCTGCAAACCTCACACCCACCTACTCCCCTTCCATCCTACTTCCATTAACACCTGAAATCCACCCCCCACCTTCATCACCGACGGCCCGCAACTTGCCAATGCCACCAATACCGAACTCCACTCCCTAGCCACAACACCGTAGCCGCCCCTCCTCCGCTGCCTAGCCTCCCCTCACCACGTAACCGCCATCAACCTTACAACCTAACCCTAACTAGTTCTCTCCAATATAAACCCAAATATCCAAATCCACATTTTGACCTGAAACCCGATAAAATAAAACAAAAAATAAAACAAAACCCGAAACACTACCCGTGCCTGACCAGTAAATAAAAGAAAAAGAAAAAAAATTCGAAAAAGAAAAATCAAACTTGCCCACACCCAACTCCCAAACCCTAACCCGAAAAACCTAACTCAAAAAAACTCCAACCCGACCTTATCCCTAACCCTACCTCTCCTTCCTCTTGTTCCTTTGTTGCAGTCGAGTGCTAATTTTCGTCGCCACCACCGACCACCACCGTTCGTCGTCGCCGTTGCCAAAAAAAAAAAAAAAAATCAAAAAAAGTAAAAAATTGCAAGTACTCATTCTTTCCAATGGAACCTCAGTCTCACAAGTCTCTTTCATTCTCCACCGACTTCCCCGCTGCTAAATCTTCCTCTTCACTCTCCCTCACATCCCAATCTCCATCCAGATTCAAACAGATGCAGCGCCGCCATTATCCTGATTCCGGCCTCTTCCCTCCTCCCAGCATCATCCCTAACTCTGCCCCACCCCTTCTTCCGATACCGGTAGCACCATACAGCTCGCTATCCTGATCCCGACACCAGCAGCATTTCTGACCTTATTTCAATATCTGCCACAACAACACCAGTCTCATTCCTCCTCGCAGAACTTGTCCCCTTACATCCTCGGTCATGACCGTTACTCTAGTCTTGCCGACTTCTGCTTATTTGGCTAATCTTTACCATCGCCTCGCTCAGATGGAACTTCTGCTCTTGGGTCAGTCTGTCACTGCTGGCTTCTCTGCCCCTACATTCTCTGTTACTTCCGGTATGAATTATTCATTAATTTTGGTGCGTCACATCATCTTACTAGTAATTATACACTGCTCACCACTAGCACTGCACTTCCCTCTCACTCTCCATCCTTAGACACAACTGATGGCTCACAATTTCTCACTACACACCCAGGGTCTATTAGTTATCTCACTCTGATATTGTCTTTTGTTTCTTATGCTCTTCATTTATCCATAAACCTTATTTCCATTAGTGCGGTGTGCGATAGTGGACATGTCATTACATTTGATTCTTTAGGTTGTTCTATTACCAATTCACACACTTGTCAGGAGTTTGGGCGTGCTAGTCGACATGGTCATTTATATCATCTAGATTTTCTTAAAGCTCATAAATCTCATCCTTATTTTGCTGGTTTTGTTTCCTCTGACGCTGATATGTGGCACAGATGTTTAGAACATATTAGTGAGTCTCGACTCAAGACTTTATCCCATAGTGATGCCCTTGATTCTCTTTCTTTTACTCATTTGTCTGATTGTTAGGGTTGTCATTTGGTCAAACACATAGCACTCAATTTTAATAACAAAATCACTTCTCAAACCACTCATCCTTTTCAACTTATTCACTCTGACATATGGGAATCATCTCCTAGAACTTCTCACAAAGGTTATCTTTATTATGTTAGTTTTATCGATGACTTTACTAGATATATATTGGTATTTCTGATATGCCAACGCTCTGACATATCTGACATTTACCAGTTCTTTACAAACATAGTTCACACTCAGTTTAGTGTGCGTATCAAAACCTTTTGCTCAGACGCCGCTCGTAAGTACACTTCCGCTACTATGAGATCGATCCTTCAATCTCATGGTACACTCCTTCAGCAATCATGCCCTCACACGCATGAGCAGAATAATGTAGCTGAACGCAAGCATTGTCACATCCTTGAGACTGCTCGTGCGATTCTACTCTCGTATTCTGTTCCTCGTTCTTTCTAGGCTGAAGCTATCATGACTTCTATCGGTCTTATTAAAATCACTTCATCGTCTGTCATATTCGGCATATCACCTTATGAAGCTCTTCAGCACTCACCACCGGACTACAGTATGCTCTGTACTTTTGAGTGCATCTGTTATGTCTTTCTCCCTTCCACTAAGCGCACAAAGCTCACCGCACGAGCTACTAAGAGCATTCGCGTAGGTTTCAGTCCAGAATATAAAGGATATCATTGTTTTGATCCTGTGGCAGGTCGTGTTCATATTTTCGACATGTCTACTTTGTGAAAGACTCTTCCTACTACTTGACCTCTCCTGAGGATGCTAGTTTTCTCGACTCCCAGTTGTTGGGCCTATATTTCCCGACCATACCTTCACGCATTCCATTTGATCTCACTCATTTGGCTCCTTTTCCATCACATACTGACATTCTACCTATTTATTCCTCCTACGAGACACCACCTGCATCCCCACAACATTATGCACCCTTATCATTTGCATCCCCATAGCTGCATGTGCACACACCACCTATCTAACCCCGCACATTGTCCATCCTTCACCGGTTTGTCAGTTTACACGTTCTACGTCGGGCACCCCACCGACACGGTACACATCTGATGTCAAGGTCCTTTTGGCCAGTTTGGTTTTGTCACCCTAGCCTCCTACTCACCAAATTTTCATGCATATCTCACTGCTATACAGTCACCCGACAGGCTAATCACGCTCCTTCCAATGGAAAGGCAACGGAGGGCTCCCAACATGAAAAACATCTTCAATATGATCACATCTCAGTCCATAATGCTTCAACTGATTCAATGGCCTCACAAGACCCCTGGGGGTCTAGGATCTTCTTCAGATCATCAGTAACAAGAAACAGGGAACCGATTTGCGAATCCAATTGAACGAGAGGTGTAACGCCCCGCCCCAATACTCAGACAATTTTAATATTTTTAGAAATACAAATTAGATACTATGTAGTACAACTGCCCACCACAGGCTGCCTCTCAAAAGGTGGTTAACCGAATTGGTGACTCTTGATCATTGACAAATAGTATTTATACTCAAATTAGTTTTTGTATACTTTCTATGTGGGACTATATTTCTCAAATCCTTCTCAAATCCATCTCAAATCTCTCAAATTCCGAATACGCAGACCAGTCGACTGCTCAAACCACCAGTCGACTGTTCGCTCAAGATCTGGGGTATTACATACACCCCACCTTTAGAAATCAGCATCCTCGCTGAGTACGGGACACACATCTAGTGTAGGATCCGCCTTTCTAGCCATTGTAGAATAGTCCTCGACCCCACGAATGTGTAGAAACACCCGGTACATACAAATGCACCCTGCCTATCCGGAGAATCATCTCCCTGCCGTGAACTAGATCATAGGCCCTCTTCTACACTCGGTATCGAAAGTCGGCTCTGATACCATTTGTAACGCCCCGCCCCAATACTCAGACAATTTTAATATTTTTAGAAATACAAATTAGATACTATGTAGTACAACTGCCCACCACAGGCTGCCTCTCAAAAGGTAGTTAACCGAATTGGTGACTCTTGATCATTGGCAAATAGTATTTATACTCAAATTAGTTTTTGTATATTTTCCATGTGGGACTATATTTCTCAAATCCTTCTCAAATCCATCTCAAATCTCTCAAATTCCGAATACGCAGACCAGTCGACTGCTCAAACCACCAGTCGATTGTTCGCTGAAGATCTGGGGTATTACAAGAGGCATGCCCGATCTGAGGCCACCCGCTCAGGTCATCAAACAAGCCAGAGAATACATTTTTCTCGACAACGATCAAGGAAATCCTCCTCTCACAGGGGGCGCCCAATAATGAGAAGCCCAACTCCTGAGAGTCAAAGGCTTTCTGTGCAGAACAGAGGGCAAAACGCCCCAGTCACTAAGGCCAAATTGGATAAGTTCAAGCTCGACTTCCTCCATGCTATCTAAGTGTAGCACCCCGCAAAAATTGAAATGACAATTTTTCTCCTCGTGTATTACGCACGTATATTTTGCACCATAACTAGGTAATATCCGTAACGCATTTCAGTATAAATATCATACTTATTTTGTATTTTAAATATTTATGCATTTTCCATTTTCTCAAAATTTATTTTATCCTATTTGTGTCAACTCAAATATAAAATCCTAATTTCTGTATTTTTACGTGCTTTATATGTGTTATCGATGCACGTATCGATTACGTATTTTCCACCGCTACGTGCAATATTTTTTACGTATTACAATTATTTATTTAATGACGTGTTTAAATTCTTTTTATAAATAGAAATTTATTTTTCTCTTATTTTAATTAAAATATTTTTATACGTGCGGTGCACGTATTTTTCTGTGTACGTATTGATTACACTACGGTACATGTATAATGAAATATACTTTTTATGTTGTATTTCAATTATTTATGAATGTTTCACCTTCGATAAAATATATTTCATATTTTAATATTTTACGTGCGACGCACATGTTTGCGGTGCACGTATTTAGACGTATTCTTTTTCAAAATAAAATTTTGAAGTATGTGTATCTATTTTATTCGTGCATGAAAACTATAATTTTTAATTAAACTGGTTTTATATGCATATTATATATATAAACATATGTTTTAAATTAAATAATTAATTAATTTTGTAAAGTGTACACAAAGCACGTACACGTGCACACGTGCAATGTGCACACTCAAAAAAATGTGAGGTTGGCTGTTTTGGGATGGAGGGAAAAGGAAGACTTTTGAATTAGAGAGTGGAGTTAGTGGCTTAAATGGGAAAGTAGCTAATGTAACCACCTAATTAAAATCTATACATACCCCAATACCCATTCACTTTCTCCTCATTCCCTTCCTTCTTCCTGTCTCTGCCAAAACCAAATCCACCAGCAAAATCATTTTGTTTCGCCACCTACTCACATCTATATAATAAAACACAAAGAAAACTATCAAGTGGCTTTCATTCAATAGGGTTGAAATCAATGGTCCACATCTAAACTCACAAAACATATTTTCTCGCCCAAAAGTTACCCCCCAAAACTCAAATTCAAATCCCCTCAAAACAATACCTTTATTTATTTATTTATTTCTCTCTCTCTCTCTCTCTCTCTCGCTCTCTCTCTCACCCCCCCCCCCCCCCCCCCCCCCCCCCCCGCCCTCTCTCTTTCTATTTACTCAGAAATTTATATTTTCAGATTTTTTATGCATTTTTTATGAGCAAGCTCATTTTACATTGAAAGTAACAAATATCTTATCAACAGTTAAATTTTATTATTTTCCACACTCAAAGTTCTAAGAAGTTGGATTTTACAACCCCATTTATAATTATTTTTCAACATATACTAATGGAAACATGGACTTTTATTTATAACTAATTATTATTTTACTATTCAAACTTGAGCTACATAATTGTTGTTTTACTGTTTACAAGACTTTCATATGATGTATCGTTCTGAAGACGTGCCGTAAGCACGTGCCTACGGGCAAATCGAGTATATCTATATAATAAAACACAAAGAAAGCTATCAAGTGGCTCTTCTTCAATCCCCCAAAAATCAAAGGCCCCGATCTAACCTCACAAAACATATTTTTCCCTCCAAAAGCTTTCCCCCAAAACTCAGATTCAAATTCCCTGCCCAAAACAACTCCTTTATTTATTTAATTAATTTTTTCTCTCTCTATTCTATCCAAATAAATTAAGAAAATAAAAATTTTAAAAATTTTAGAAAATTTAATAAATTTAAAAACAAAAAAAATTAAAATTTTTAAAACTTTAAAAATAATTCAAAAAAATAAAAAAATTATAAAAATTATAAAAAATTGTAAATTTACTTTAAAAATTAAAAATAATAATAATAAATTTTTTTTTAAATAGTTTTTAATTTTTTTAAAAATTTTAAATTTTTAAAAATTAAAATTTTTTAAAAAATAAAAGAAATTAAAAAATTAAAGAAAATATAAAATATAAAATATAAAAAAAATTTAAAAAATTTAAAATTTCAAAATTTTGAAACATTGAAAAATTGAAAATTTTGAAATTTCGAAAATTTCAAAATTTAAAAATTTGAAAATCTCAAAGCAAATCCAAATCAAAATCCAATGGCGAACCCCAATCAAGAGGTCGTCGCCGATATCTGATCCGTTGCTGGTTTCGTAATGGTGACTCCCCTCTACCAAATCGAGCGTGAATATCAAGCGACTCCGTATCAGCTACTCCCCTCCACCGAATCGAGAACCTCTATATTCGATGCAACGACTCTAATTTCATCTCATTAACCTAATTCTCATTCTAATTTTTAATTTTTTTGCGTGCAGGGGATTACTCAGTTTTTTGCTGACTCAAATTTTGTGTGTGCATAGGATCTAAGTTCAGAGAAGTATGATTGTTTTATTTTTGGGTTTAAACAATTTTAATTTGGTTATTTGATGAGTTTTTTTTTTTTTGATCGAAGGTGTACGCAAGTGAGAGATTGATTATTTGGTGGCATCAATTTGGGCTTCCAAACCATAACAGGACAGGTAAGCTGACTAGCAACCTAAAATAACTTGGCAAATATGCAACATTAATTTCTTTACTATAAGAGAAAATACTATCGTAAAGTGTTCTCTTCATTAGTTATTAGAAACCATGGATAACATAACATATAAGAACTTTTAGTGTATGTTTGGATATATAGGATTGGTATGACTAGAGTTTACCAGTGAATGGTGCAAACTCTTCACTCAAGAAAGATAGCTAAAGTAAATTTATTAGTAATCCATTTTGATTTTTTTTATATAAAGGTGCAATGAGGAGACAAAGTGGAGATAAAAGAAATGATTAGCTTGCATTAGAGTTTTGAGAACTTCATATATTTCATTTTGGTTGAAATAATAATAAAAGGTATTTCAATTGCAAACTGAGTCTTACACAAACAAATATTTAGATTATTGGTATTGTAGATACCTTCGCACATGCACTTGCATTACCATTTTTTTAGACATGCTTATAGTGGTTATGGGATTAGAGTAAGCTCTATAAAACCTATATGATAATGTCCTTGCATAACTATTACAAACATCTAAAAGTGATGTTGAAGTTAAAAAAAACTCTATGCAGTGTTTCTAACAAACTATATGCATTCCAGGTAAGTTCATGCTAATGATCAAGAAGGCGATGGTTGAGCTTAAAGGTAGATATACTGCTTCCTCATATAATATGTTTGCTACTTCAATTAATTTGATGGACCTCCAAAACTATTTTATATAATCAAACCAAGTGCACCGTTGAAGACGTGTCGCAGGCACGTGTCAACAGATAAACCTAGTACACATACATAACTTATATCATATACTATCATATATATATATATATATATATATATATATATATATATATATATATATATATATATATATATATATGAGGGTGCTGTATATATATGAGGGTGCTGTGCTTTTTCGGGAACTTGCTGGCCTTGATTTTGGTGGAGGATTGATTGGCTTTTGTGTGTATTTCAGATTTGCTTTTGTGTATTTTCTTGGTATATTTTAAGGAGCTTGCTACTAGTATATTCTCCTATTGGATGGGTGTTTTTTAGATCCTTTCTAATTTATTAAGTAGTTGCATGTGTAGATACTCTGAAATTTAAATTGTAGATGAAGTTTGTTAGTTTATGCTAAAATTTTAGATATGTTGCATGTGATAGAGAATTTACAATTTTTAGAGAAATATTGAATGAAATGCATGATGTAGTTTAAATTTCAAATGTGTGTGAAATTAGAGAAAAATTCAACTTGTGTATTATGGAATTTATATATATCTTAAGCTAATAGACCTACCCCATCTCTCCTTTCTTTATTTTGAAATAGAGAAAGGAGAGCAAAAGTAGGGATTCACACCTCCTTAATACATGCAACTCACATCTTCTGATTACCAAAACAAAATGAAGGAGAAAAAAAATCACCCGTTCTCCCAAATCCCTCCCTCCCCCCTCCCCCAAATCCCGCAAACCCTAACACCACCACCCCTCGTCGTACGCCACCCGACGCAGACCTCGTCGTCACCATATCGCAGCCCGCCCTAGCCATCGCCGTCGCCGTACGGCTTCTCCTGCTCTCTTTCATCGCTTCCTCCTTTTTCTTCGATCAAAACCCTAATTTTCCCCTCGGTCACGTAGGGCTTGACTTTCTTCTTTATCTGCTTGCTTCAACTCATAAAAAGGTACTTATCAAACCAGTCATTAATTTGATCGGAGTTGTTAACATTGTCAAATCTTTAATTGGAAATTTGTTATGATTTCAGTTTTAGAATAGAGATCATATTGTTTTGAGAAATTTGGATTCTTTGAGTCCTTTGATTTGAGAATTGAAGTGATAAGTTGTTGGAAAAAATTTCTTGACCATTACAATGCTCGAGACATCAATATTTTTTCAGTGTTTTTTTTTTCTCTTTGGAGGACTATTGTCAAAAAGTTATATTTCTGTAGTTTTTAATATGATTAGGAGTGTAATTGATTGTGTTCAAGTATCTCTGTTGATTAGCTATATAAAAAGGTGTGTATCTTAACTTGCTTTCAAGATTTTTTTTGCACAAATTATTTCCTGCCTAAGGTCGTCTTGGTTAGGAATATTCACCATGTTTACGGGGTAGCATCAGTCTTCCTCAACATCTAATGATTGTGAGAATGAGATTCTTATAGCATAGTGGATAATTAGCCAAAAAAAGACGTACAAAATTATAGGGGTTTGACTAATTAAGATTCTTAATCATTCAATAGGTGGAGAATTGATCCGGTTCATAGCTATGCATAAATATATATCTGGAGCATAACTATGCACAAATATACTTTTGAGTGGATGATTATAGAGTGAGTTTTGCTTCTGATTTTAGTGTTCCTGCTTGGTCATAAATTTTTCTTCTCTTTTCCATTTATAGAAGTAATGAAAACTATATCATATAATAAATCTATTTAGAATTCAGTGTTTAATTTGGCTTGGTGATGAATCCAAATAGGATTTTAAGCATTGTGGGTTATATACAGAAAAAAAGAATTAGTGATAAGAGTAACAAAAAAATTGATATAACCTAGGCCGTTGTTGGGAACAACAGCCTAGGTTATAAAAAACTAAATTATAGACTGTTGTTTGGAACAACGGCCTTGTTCTAAATTTTTCTAACCTAGGACATTGTTGGTAACAACGGCCTAGGCTATAAAATTTCTATAACATTTTATAGCATAGGCCGTTGTTGGGAACAACGACCTAGGTTATAAAAATTTAGAACAAGGCCGTTGTTCCAAACAACGGCCTATAATTCATTTTTTTATAACCTAGGCCATTGTTCCCAACAACGGCCTAGGTTATATTCATTTTTTCAGAGCGAATCAAACAAAGAGTTGTTTGGGAAGAAATTTTCAAAATAACCCTCCGCCACTTAAATGATATTGGGTGATGGGCGGAGGCGATCTGAGCCACTGATCACGATCAAAAGTGATCCAATGGCTCAGATTGGTATTTTCCAACCCGTGAAAACAAACCCGTTTTCAATGGAGCATTTGCCATATATATATATATATATATATATATATATATATATATATATATATATATATATATAGAGAGAGAGAGAGAGAGAGAGAGAGAGAGAGAGAGAGAGAGAGAGAGGAAATGGCATAAATACTTTTATTGTTGGAGATTGAAAGTCAAATGGCATAAATATTTCTATTGTTGGAGATTGAAGGTCTATCTTCAAATGGTTAGCACTTTGCAATTACTTGAAATTGGTTAGGGTTTACTTCGAAAGTTTGGGTTTTGAGTTACATTTTGTAGGTAGAAAGTGGCTAAATAAGGGACAGAAGAGGATTTACAAATAATTTAAACTGTTCAAGTAATTAAAGTCCTATTACTTATTAAAGTTAATTTATGTCTGCCTATGTTTTTTTTTCCTTAATAATAGAGCTAACTTTTAAGTTCCAATTGTTTCTATCAAGGGAAATGGATGTTTCATCTTCAATGGTGGCTGATTGTTTCTATGTTACATATTTTACATTGTGTTTGATTACATATTTATTAATCATATTTCATTGTGTTTGATTACATATTTATTCATCTTTTATGTTACATCGTTGAAAATTGTACACGTTTTTTTTTTTTTTTGGGTTTTGTATTTATGTAGCTATATACAATAGTTGTTTAGAAAATTAATTTTGCATTTTAGCTGTTTGGATTGCACTCGTTTATTATTGTAAACAATTTATTTAAGCCATCTCTTGTATACATAATTGTGATTTAAGTATGAAAGATTATTGTGATGGAGAATGGAGGTGCCTTATTGTCATCAAATATTTGAGTTTGAATATTGTGTTTTGCGTGCAAAGCTTTACTACATAATTGTTGAATATTAATATGTTGGATTATAATTATATAGAAAAAATTTTTAAATATGGAGAGGTTTGGCCGAATTTTTTATTAAATGTTACTGTTTTTAAAATTTATCTTTTGGTAAAGTCTGTGCAATTTGCACAAGGGATATACTAGTGGTTGTCATGAACACTTGAAATTATCATTGAATAAATAGAAATTTCGTGAAGTAAATAAGTTGATATTGAGTTGGAAAACTTTTCCATATCTTGTTAAATTGACATTTTAGATGTGTGGTTTGAATAGTATTTGAATGCGATGTTGAGATGTTTTACGTTGATAGATATTTTACATTTTTTAGAATTTCTAGACACTTGATTAAACAATAAATTTTCGTAATTAAAGCCTTTAATTTGAAAGATACCAATGTATTAAGAAATTGAATTTTGTAAAGGATACTTATAAATAGACAATAGGTATAAAACTATTTTGACTCCTAATTATAATAGAAAATGAGTTTGAGCATACTGGCTTTCGGTGTGGGTTATAGCCGCTGTGTACAGTGCAGAGGGTTTCGGGTTCGAGTCTTAAAGAGGCTCTGTTTTTATTAAAATTCGATTTTTCTCAAATACAGTACAGTCGATATATAAAGAATTTAACCCTATTCATATCAGTCAGTCACTCTGGACTTCTTGGTCTTCGGGTGCGCTTTGGGTCTGTTACTGTAGCTGGGCGGGGATTTGGTCTTGGGTTCGAACCGACCTCTGCCCTTTGTTTTGTTTTCTTAGATTTTTTTTAATATATTTCGATTTTTAATATTTCTTAAGTTTTAAAAGGGCGTAAAAAATTGGAAAAAAATACTAATATTCTCATAAAATTGTTTAGACTTTATAAAAATTATTTCTACAATATTTTGACATATTTTGTAAGAATTGGAATTGATTTTAGGATGAAGAGCTTGATAATTTTGTTAGATTATGACTTTGAATAATTAAAGAAAATGAAGATTTTTTTATGTAAAGAGTTTGTGTAGAGATTTAATATTGAGATTTTCGACATGGAAGATTTGAGTAAGTTAATAAATAAAATATGATGTTCTAATATATGGAAGTGTGCATGGAAAATGAAATACAAAGATCATGATGAAATATGGAAATTTGTGAGTATGAACACTCAATTTTGGTGAACATGAAAAGAGATTAAAAACTAGAATGTAGCTAAGCCCTTACACCGGCGTGAATGATATTTTTGAAGAGAAATATTGTAATGAAAGACCAAGATTGGGTCGTTGTTATCAATTGATGTTTAAGGCCGGTGTAGAGGGAAGGCTAACTCTAGGGTGTTAATTTTACTCATGATTCAATTATCTTGGGATTAGACACATAGTGAAGATGTGATGAAAGTAAGAGAAAAACACAAGTATGAGGGCATCGGATCTACGGTGTGAGAGTGTTCACAGGCTGTCTACATGATGCATCATGTCATGACAGAATAAATTTCCGGAATTATCAGGACCGTGGCGATGCTTGTGGGGTGCTTGGTGACTACGTAGTGCCTTTGTCCCATGGCGAAGGTGAATTGTCCATAGGCTGTCTACATGATGCATCATGTCATGACGTGGAATTCCCCTCCAGACTGTCTGGACATGAGCTCGTAACTCATAAAATATCTAAGATACTTACCGTAGTTACCGTACTAGTTAAACTCATAGCGAGGAATCTAACTCTACAAGATGAAGTACGATTAAGGGCTTGCCCTCGGACCTATGTACTATGGGATGCATAGAATCCGAACAAGTGTGCATTAGTGTCATTAAATATAAATAACTGCATTAAGGATTAAGTGCACAACACCCACGACATCAATAGGATAGTCCCTCTTTAATTTTGTTTGTGATCAAGTTTGTATTTGCTAAAGTATTAAAGAACCGTTATACTTTCGGCATAGCGAGGATGGCCGTGTATAATATTTCGTCGGTTATAAGCAACTGACATGCCCACAGTTTTATATACAGGAGTTGGAATTTACAAGAAGATATAGAGATGATTTTTTTGCTGATGGTTACTTAAATACTAAAGTTGATACAGTTGTACATTTATCATTGTTGTATTATATTTATTTTCCTGCATGTTGATATAAAAGACTCTGATATAAATAAAGTTTTAAATTACTTGTAAAATTGTACGAAGTGAAGTGTAAAGATCCTGTGGCCGGAACTTCGAATTCACCCTCATTTGGAATTCGGAGTGTTACACCATACACCAAGGGAGTCAAGATCTGGGCCTGCCCCCTAACGAAGGATCCGCCGACTCAACTGGATCCCAAAGGAAGGACGACCAAGTCCTCCGCTGTATCCAAGAAGTAGAATATCTCCTAGAACAAATGAAGAATAAGAGAAACCACTCCAACAGGGCCTACCACCCTAGTCGACCTCCTTTCAGAAGAGCCATCCTCGATACACCCATCCCAATGGGCTTCAAGGCTCCTCAATTTGAATCCTATAACGGAAAATCAGACTCGACAAACCATATCAAGAGCTTTAAAACACTTATGATGGTCTATAATGCCACCGATACACTCATGTATTGGACATTTCCCGCGACACAAAAAGGATCGGCAAGGAAATAGTATTCACGTCTTACACCCGAATCCATATTTTTCTTCGATCAGCTTGAAGAACTCTTCATTGCACATTTTGTTACTAGCCGGTGAGCTAAAAAAAACAATGTCTCCCTGCTAGAACTGAAGCAAAGAGACGGAGAACTGCTGAAGGACTTTGTCAAACGTTTTAAAACTGAAGCAAGGTCAATTTCCGCCTTGAACACTTCGGTAGCGGCTGTAGCTTTCCCCCACAACGTCACTAACAAAGACCTGAAAACCTCCCTCACCAAAAAGCCACCCAAAAGTTTCACTGAGCTCCTAGAAAGGAGTGACAAGTACATCAGGATCGAGGAAGCTCTCTATCCTCAAGACAAGAATGATTCATCTTCCAGAAACTAACGGAAGAATACCAGCGAGGAAGAACTCAGGGAGTTTCAGAAAAAACGGTGTAAGTTCACGCCGTCCAACTCAAGCGCCACGCTTCGAAAAGTTCACTCCTCTCAATGCAAGCGTATCAGCCATCCTCATGGAAGTAGAGAAGGACAGAATAATCCCCCCCCCCCCACGATGTCACGATGTCAACGTCTAGCAGGAAAAGAGAAAAATATGTGGTGCACATTTTACAGAAATCATGGACACGCTACTGACAACTGTTGAGCCCTAAAGAATAATTAGAAGCCCTGATTTGCACGGGATATCTCTCCAACTTTGTTCAGAAAAACAATGACACCGAAAATTCTCCGTCCTGAGGGGCTAATAAGCGTCAGGAGATGCCATATGAGCCGCAAGATTCTCCTCACATGGTCGTCCTCCATTCCATTCATGGAGGCCCGATGGGGGGAGATTCCAATTTCTCACGCAAAGCTTTTTTCAGGGAAGTCAATCCCATAGATAACATTCTGTCTACCAAAAACAATTAATGGGGTCCCGATATCTTTCTCCGACAATGACTTAGGAGGCATCCGAACACCTCATTGCGACACATTGGTCATAAACCTTTGCATGATGAATCATGAGGCACACCGCATCCTGGTGGACAATGGCAGCTCAGTAAACATCCTCTTCATGGCCACATTTGAGGCTCTCAAGCTCTCCCGAGACTGACCCAAGCTAGCCGGATACACACTCCATGGATTCTCCGGTGTCCCCGTTCAAGTAGAAGGATTCGTCACACTGAATGTGACAGTAGGAAAAGTCTCCGCTATTCGAACGGAAGCACTAGACTTTATGGTAGTCGATGTCAAAGCCGCATACAACGCTATATTCGGCCATCTCGGTCTAGCGGCCTTCCATGCAGTTGTCTCCACATTTCACATGAAAATAAAGTTTCCAAAAACATCTGGCGTAGGCCTAGCTGTAGGAAGTCAACAGGTAGCACGAACATGATACACCGCTACAGTGAGGGGCTCGGTTCTCTCCCTCGATGCCGCACGATCTACCGCCAGAAAGTAGCAACATATGCAACGAATTAGGTTTTGTGAATCATGCAGTACAACTATATATTATCGTCTAATAATGACTGCCATATCTGTTTTCCATTTTAGGAATTGTCTTTTTCTTTTTTGTTTCTGTATTGTTACAATGTACTATTTAAATAAGTTTCAATAGACTGTATATATGGTCCACACACCATATAAAGATCTCTACCTCATGTGAACAACAGTCGATCTTGTCTCTTGACAATAAATTGTTGCGTGCCTCTTCTCGGTGCCTGTTAACATGAAATTGCCTGCTCAATATTCCATGCAAGCATGAGTGCGTGGTTCAAGATAGTCAATTCTTTGAGTTGATTCAAATAATTGAGCCAAATTCATTAGGGTTCATGCATGTCCCCTCTTTATCTAAATAAAACATTATATTCTCTTCCTATATATAATACATCCCCTATGATATATCACTATCCACATGCAAGTCACGCAGTAGACAAATCATTACTATTTTTCTCTTCGACTCCAATCCAACCTAAGCATCCATAATAAGTAAACCCTATATATATTAACTAAGTCAATATACTTATATACAATAGCAATGGCATTAAGAATCACCATTAACAACATTTGGCCATAGTGCACGAGTCTATATATATATATTAGTAATAGGGTTAGGAAGTAATCAGCTAACGAGCTATTTAATGCTTTTTTGACCTCTATTTTGTTTTTATTTAGTGAAATGAGCATGTTTAGAAAATATTTAGTAAAATAACCTAGTTCTTAATTAAATTTCTATAATATCCATTTTATAATAATTTTTATAGGATGTGGGACCTTTCTTCAAAATCTAAAAGATTTTGGATTTTAAGATAATTTCTATTTTTATTATTAGATTTTAGTTTTTCTGTTTTCTAGCTTATAAATTAGTAATAAATTTAGGAAAAATTATAGAAATTAAGTAAAAATTACTTACTCTGTACTGGCTCTGATACCAACTGGGTTGTGAAGCGCGTAATCTCCTGAAGACCTGAAAATCAAAATAAAGCGAGTGTAAAAAACTTTAAAATTCTAAAGATAAAAGTTTGGTGTAAAATAATATTCGTCGAAATAATGGATATTGTCTATTCTGAAAAAGTAATCAGGAATGTCGAGAATATCGTCGTCAAGTTCTCTCATAGATTCTGATTCTGTCTCATATCCTTCACTATTACTATCATATGGGGGTTCTTCGAATTCTTCCGTATATCTATTTTCTCCTCCGTTCTGTTCATTTTTTTCTAGAAATTGTCTGTATGCAGTCGTAGGACTCCAAACATAACTACTAAATATACCATTTTCATAAAATAACAAAGATCTTTCATAAAAAGTTAAATAATCAATTATTTCGACAGTTATATTACTAGTTTCTCCATGATTTATTTGATTTAACGTTATAATTATTACTCGTTGAATACTGAAGATAAATAATTTGAATTCATAATAGTCATTCATGCTTGTTACTCTATAAGGATAATAAACATCGAAAACTAGCATTCTATCACTTCCTTGATAATTAATCATTAATTCGAAAATTTCTGAGGCAATACTTAAACTATTATTATCCATTAGTCCTATTGAACAATAATAAATTATAGAATCAAGAGTAGAGAGAGATTTCTAAGGATACCTAAAAAATAAAGACAAAATGGCCCATCATGCTTCCGACCTAGTTAAACCTCTTTGAGCTGCTCTGTACCAGTTACTACCAGTGGATAAAATACCTCTGGTATGCACCCCGATCTCTGTGCTCCTTTTACGTTCTTCCTATCTCAAGATTACTATGCCCTTAAGAAAGCTTCCACCGAGTGATACGTCGAGAACAAGTAGTAGCACTTTGGTACAAATAATCACAACCTAGCTCGTTTCCTACTGCTAGGTGTATAGTCTAACTATAGAAGGTTGCAAATTGGTCTTTTTGCAAGATCAGTCAGGCAGAGCCTTACAAAACTCTCCCTAAGGGAAAGAGATTTAGTTATCCATACCTTATTTTCTACAAGATCTGGTAGATGCATGAACTCATAAAAATAATTTTTATTTCCTTCAAACTTGTTACAAACAGAGACTCTTCGAGATTTTAAAGAATTATTTCTCTCCAGGATAGTCTGCCATCTCTCGTGCTTAGCTTTCCCTTTTATAAACCCAGGGATCAGCTTACAACAAGTTTTCATGCGTCACTGCTTACATCATATGTTCAATAATTGTGATAAATACGTTAATGCTTACATCAGCTTACAATAATTATTCTGATTACATTTTGGCCTATTCTAGAAAAAGAGATTTCTCTTGGCCGACATCTTCACAAGCTGCACATTTATGTTGGTGCTCCATCTTCATCAAGATACAGTAATATACAGCTGTCTTTGCTGTCATTGCACTATAAAAAATTTGCCATATACCAACAGACACCTATAGCGACGGATCACTAAAACCGTGGGTATAGGCATCATATACCTACTGACGTGAAGTAAATTGTGGGTATAGGAATTCTATAGCTTTGGAGATTTTAATCCGTAACTATAAGTTTTACTAACGGAATAAAATACTATGGGTATATTCCATAATTTATTTCCCCCCCCCCCAATTTTTCATTTGTCCCCCAAATCCCAAATTCCCCAATTTATACCCTCTCTCTCACGCCCATCTCTCTCTCTCTCTTTCTCTCCTCTCTCTCTCATACCCGAATCGCCGTCGTCATTCATCCACGTCGCCGTCGTCGTCCCCCTTCCACCATCGCCGTTGCTTCTCCATCGCCACCGCCGCCGCCATCTTCATTTCCACCGTCACCGTCTTCCTCTGCCGCCACCCACCGCCGTCCCCACCTCCTCCTCCATCGCCGTCGTTATTCATATTGGCCTAGAATTACTTGGAATTATATTTCTGTGTGGAAATTATGGCTTGCATCTTGATTTGGATTGTGTTTGTTAATGCGATATGGTAATCTTTTTTATCTGATTCTTTTCAAGTTTCTAGACTGAGTACTAATTAGGCGGTGGGGAAAATTAGAGTGATGAAATTTTCTTGAATAGCTGAATTTGTCTTGCGCAGATCTTGATAGAGTTTGTGGAATATACCGAGCGTTGTTGTAAAAAGCCATCTAAAATCTTGCCCTAACTTCAATTCTGAATATTTCTTGTTCCCAAAAAGATAACTCTGAATATTTCTATTCACAGTTTGATAGTCAACGTTAAGGTTTTCATGTTGAATTAAAAAATTCCCTTGTTAATTTTGCAGTTTTTAATTTTCTTTAATTGGAATTGGGATATGGGATGAATGATCTGAGACTAAGTTGGCAAGGGACATCTATGACCTTCCTTAGATCCCATGAACTATTATGGTCTTGTGTTGGTTTGTACTTTTACTTTTCTATAATTAAATTCCTTTACAAAAATGAAGAATTCTTTATTGGATAATGTCTCCAAAGTTTTTTTCTGTATTTCTTTTCTTCATTTTTATTTTCAAAATATCGAATTTCTCTGCTATAGTTTCTGAAGCCTACGCCCTGCCCTCCACAACATTGTTACGGAACAATGTAGTAAAAAGTGGAAAAATGCCAAGACTGATATAAAAATTCATAGATTTAACACTGAGAGTTTATAAGATAACTATGAAAAGCAATCATGAAGACAATATTCTCTATAAAAGCATGGCTGAAGCGCTTTAAAAAGCTTAATTGACAACTTGGACTAAAACGGGCTTACAGGGGTTTTCTTTACAACCATGATAGAAAGAGAAGTGCATAGACAGTGAGCTCTGGTTTTGAATGTATGCTTTATCTGTTTGCAATTGGTTGTTTGTTAATTTTTTGTATAAACTCACTACTGAGCTTAATTCACTTATCTGAAGGCCGTTCCTCCTTAGAACTTACCCTTTTTATTGTGTACTATTTGAATAATATGCATGCCCCTCATGTTGTCATCAGCATTATACATCTCTCTCATGCATGATTGATAGAGCAAGTGTGAACCAAGGTATCGTATCTTGGCTGATACCAAGTTTTTGTTCCATGGTGTGAACTTCTAAGTTTTAACAGATTAGAGAAACAATAAACTTCTCGGGAACATGAAAAAATTCAAGGGATGAAAACATCTTGTTTAAGTTTTTTTTTCCATGCTAGGCTCCTTAATAGCATTTTCACGTCTTTATGAACAAAGCTCTTGGAAAAGGGCACAATACTGGAATGACTCGGTTTCCTTCTTTATTGACCTTTTCAATTTCTGTTAGTACTGAGTTTAGACTTTTCAACTTTGACTCTAATATTTTTGTTGGAATGCTGTATGAGGATTCATCTTAAGAGCAGGTAGAAATTGTCTGCTCCAAGGAATCACGTAGTTATGCTAAAATTGGAAGTTTAGGTCTTTATGAACAGTGGACTTAGTGGGCAATTTTGTGCATGAATTATGAACTACACTAATATGAATTCAATCAAGGTACCGAAATGTGTATGATGAACTGATGATCAGTTTTGCATAGTTCAAGGTCAGGTTCAAAGACTGAGTTTAATTGGATGTTCTCTGGTAAGGCCTTGTTTGGAAACAAAGTTAAGATAGCTAAAGTTATTTAAACTTTGGTGCATGCAAACTTTGTTCATCGGTTTATCTTACCTGTACCTCCAACTTAAGGTTGTTTCATAGTTGAGAAAAATTAGATTAGAGTCGAGATTAGATAACTATAGTTTTCTCTTTTTTTGGGCTGAGTTGAGGTAGTGAGATGACTCTAGTTATCAAGTTATCAGAGTTCCAAACATGCCAAAGTCACGATACCTAGAGTTTGTAAAGTTATGAGAGAAAACTTCAGTTGAAGAAGTACCATCTCTATACTCAAAATTGGATGGTTGTTGAGGCTTATTGTCACTACTTGTTTGATTAATGTAATAGTTTATACAATCTAATGGTGTATTTTATTCTGTAAATTGTATGGTTGTTGAGGCATATTGTCACTACTTGTTTGATTAATGTAATAGTTTATACAATCTAATGGTGTATTTTATTCTGTAATTAATATGAACTTGTATTTTGCTCCTAGAAGTTGAAGAAGTATATGCAATATGAAGATATTTTTCTAGTAAGCTTTGATAATTTAGATTTTTTTTGTCCAGTGTGATATAACTTTCTATTTTTCTCTGATTATTTTTAAACTCTTTTTTTTAAAAAAAATGTTAGTGTAGAACTTGTGTAGGATCCCTATTATTTATATTCGAGAAATTTGAAACATGGTCTTCCATTTAATTGTCTTATTATTTCAATTATTAATATATGTTTGGAAGATGCAGGTCAAGCTTATATTGCAGTTATGCTTAAGGCTTCTTGTCCCATTGTTTTTAATTTTTTATTTGGCTTCATTTTATATTTTTAGATACTACCAAGTAACTACGAAAGCCCAAGCCATGGAAACATCCTCAGCCAATAACTAGGACAGAGCTCAGGCAGTTGCGAGATGAGTTTTGGGACACTGCTCCTCACTCTGGTGGCCAGTAAGGTGCTCATTGTTGTTGGTTTGTTTATACTAACTTCCTTTTCCCTAGATTATCAGTATTAATGAAATGTAACTCTTTCCTTATTGGCATGCATTAAACCTTGTATTTAGTAGCAAGTATAACAGTTTTCATGAAAAAGTTTAGAGGATAAGTTAGCAAAAGAGTTTAGAGGAAAAGTTGGCACTGTATAGAACTGCAGGAGTAACTAAAGCTTTTTGTTGGATGAACCTTTGCATACCTATAAACTATTTTCAACTTAATGAACGTTGTTTTAGTTTTTAAGTAAGGCAAGTAGTTAGTTACCTTTAAGATTGATTCATGTTCATCCTTATGTCTTCCCTCTGTGTCTATTGTATAGTTTGCTCTCAGAGGGAAAGGGTAGCTTGCTCTCTTTTCTAAAAGAGAATGGATGGGCATCATCATTAGCTGCTGGTGTTGGTGATGACGGTTCCCACCGCTCTTCTATTGCTTACATTTTTGTCATGACCATACACCTTACGGGTGCAGGATTAGAAAAGGTACATCTTACTTATAATATTGTTTTTTTTTGTAGTTGTAGTATTCATTAGTTCTTTTGTTCTTAATTGGTTACACACAATGGACATGTTAATTATGTTTTGGTGCTCCTTGTTTATAAGAAAACTCTACTGTGCTACATTCTCATAGTTCTTTATTTGGTTATTTTAACAAAGGATTCACACTACTAAGTACTTTCTAATGAACATATTTGCAGCTCAATGAAGTTATTGGCGTGGTATATCAATACATCAAGTTATTGCGTCGTTCCACCCCACAAGAGTGGATATTCAAAGAACTTCAAGCCATTGGCAATATGGAGTTTAGGTTTGCTGAGGAGCAACCCTAGGATGATTATGCAGCTGAACTTGCAGGTTCTCTAGTTAAATTGCTTTATACATGTTCATAAATTCTATTTCTCTTGTTTTCATGAGTTGTAGTTAGAAGCTTTATGATTCCTAATAGTCTACTATCACTACCATACTATGAATACTTCTTTCATATATTTGTGGTTGAAACAAGTATATTGAGCCTTCAACTGTATTTTTCTTTTCCCAAATATCCCTAAAGCTAACTGATTTGAGAATTTTTTCTGCAGAGAATTTGCTTTTCTATTCTGGAGTATGCATCGCTGCATGCATGTGTATAAAGAGCGTTTCTCGTTCTCTTAAGGTTCAAATTTGAAGAACTATCTTTTCTGTTATAGATATGCATGTTCAGTTAGAATCTCTATTTCTTGGTTCTCTTTTAACTTCAGTTTGCATTTTTCGTTTCAGTTTTGGCAATTTTTTTTGCACGCGAAATACTTGGAACAGACGAGACTGTTGGAAGCAGGATGAGATACAAGAATCTGGAGTAGCAATTATGGATCATACCAATGTGATTCCTAGTTTTTCTCAACTTGGTTATGGTGTAAGTGGATTCTGAAGCACTATACAATGTGAACTAAAGGGTGCCACATACATATGTGCAGCTTCACACTTATCAGGTTGATATCCTTTTCTGTATGGTGCTTGCATTAGTGCAATAATGGGTGAATTGGTAAAATATGTTGGTGTCTTATTCAGATCTTTTAAGGTTAGTGTATATTCATGCTTTCTGGGAGCAGCTACTGTCCTGATAGGAAGGAAAGAGATGAGAAGATGTAATAAGCTGTAAATTTGGCATTCTTTGTTTGTGTCAAAGTTTTAGTTGATCGATCAGTATCAGAATGTAACAAGTTGTACATTTGATTACCTGTATGAAACAATATCCCAATATTTCCAATTCTGAGTTGATTACTGTAATGGTTATGAATCTGTGATTAAATGATTGATGTTGATCTCTTGTAATGATTATATCTGATGATGAAGAACTAAACAAACACAATAATGAGGCTGGAACATCTCAATCAGCCTAAAATACACAAAAAGAACTATACCAATGGAATAAACACGGTGGGTATATATTCAAATAATTGGATGCGAAAACCATCGCTAAAACCTATAGCAATGGAGTTTCAACCGTGGGTATAGGAAAGAAAAAGGTGTCTTTAAAACCTATACCAACGGATATGAAACCGTGGGTATAATACCAAGGTTTTATCCAACGGGTGAAAAAACCGTCGCTATAGGCTATAGTGACGGCATTTTGCTGTGGGTATAGCTAATTAAAAACGACGGAAAAATTTGTCCGTTGGTATAGGTTTTACGGGCTATACCTACGGCTTTTCGCCTTTTACCCACGGATTTTTGCTGTCACTATATGTCAAATTCCTTGTAGTGTTGTCATTGCTCCAGTAGATAGTATCTGATACCAGCTATCAAACAGATTATGCTTATCTTGTGGCTATTTGATCTTTGCTATACTATACATTATTATTTTATCTGGATCTGGGCTGTCATAGATCTATATATTGCTGTCTCTTTGTTTTATGTCGTTAATTCACAGTACATGTTCCTGAAGCCCATTCCCTTCTTTCTGGGATTAATTTCTCAAATTCTTCATTTTTAAATGGTACAATATTTGATGCTCTATAGATCATTTGGGTGGTCATCCCTATTTTTATAACATGTTCTGCTGGAAATTCTTTCTCATCATTAAGATACTCGGGGATGGCTGAATACATTCTAACATATATTTTTGAGCCATTGGTGAGCCCAAAATAACTTTTGACTGCCTTGTAAATTTCTCGTGGTAAGTGGATTAGTTCTTCACATTCTCTGGACGGATAGATGCAATAAATAAGTCCTCTTTCGAACAATACTCTAGTTGTTCTTGGATTAGCTCCTGATAGGATGATGGTCTTGTTCATGTGCTGTTGAGATATGATCTTGATGAACTGGTTTACCTCTGTTGCTTGGCATAGTTTTTGAATATATTGTAAAAATAATATTTTCTTCGATACTTTGGTAGGAACTTTCTCAGTAAGAAGTGTCTCTTTGTATGTGATTTTATTTGAGGATATAATTGCTTCTTCTTTTACTGACTACGAAGGCTCACCTATCTCACTCATTTTCTTGCTATTATTATCCACCATATTTTCTGTAGTTACATGCTGACTTACATGTTGATAGAACAGACTTTGGAGTCCGCATATTTGTAGTTGTAACTGATTAAACACTCCTTTTAGTTGCTCTATTGTTCCCTTGATATAAATAACATCTTGTTCTATTTGCTGAACTTTGGTTTCCATTCTGCAACAAGTGAAATAGTTAATTTCTTGATAGAAAATCAGCTAAAATATTATCTTTTCCTTTTATGTTTTCTATTAAGAAATTGTAATGTGCTAACTCTATCTGCCACCTTATCAATCTTTTGTTTGCTATGGTTGGGTGTATTATTTTGTTGATCCAACTCTTTGCTTGGGTATTATCTGTCCTTACTGTAAATTTTGTATATATTATAAATAGTTCAAACTTTTATATAGCTTTCAAGATTGCTAGTAGTTCTTTTTTGTTTATGTGGTAATTTTTTTGGGTTTGTGTGAAAGATCCACTAGTATATCTAGCTAGTTTTTTCTCTTTTTCCCCTATTTCAATAAATTTTAATACTGTTCCCCAATTGTTTTCACATGCATCTGTTTCTATTATCCAAGAACATTCTTTAACAGGTAATCTTAGCTTATGTAATTCTGAAGTTTGTTATTTTAATATTTTAAGTTTCTCTTCATCCTTCGGGGTCCATTCCCATTTCTTAAACTTTTTAAGTTTTTTTTGTAACCATTTTGTTTTTGCTGATAAATTTGGTATGTAACCTCTTGTTTGATTAGTAATCCTATTATAGCTTGTACTTCTCTTTTTTCTTTTCGGACATTAGGAAAATTCTTTATTTTTCTGATCTATGTGGTTGTAATTCTATTCATTCATGTGATAATTTTGTTCCTAAGAATTCTATCTCAATTTTGAATAATTCTATTTTCTTTTTTTATAGTATAATACCTGTATTTTTCACTATTTCTATGAATTTTAGTAGATATTCTTTATGTTGTTCGTCATTTTCGGATCCCATTAGAATATCATCTACATATACTAATATGAAATTATTGTATTTTTCAAAAATTTTATCCATATACTCTTAAAATATTCCTGGGCTGTTTTTATAACCGAATGGTAATACATTCCATTCATAAAATTCCTGAGGTGTGCTAAATGCTGTTAAAGGTTTTGAATCTTCTGTTAGTTTTACATGATAAAATCCTGATTTACAATTAAATTTTGAATATATTTTTCTTGTTCTTACTGTGTTAAGTAGTATTTGCATGTCTAGTAGTGGGTATCCAAACCTCTTAGTCTTTTTATTTAGTTCCTTATAATTTACTACTATTCGAGATTTACCTTTTTTTTTTCTTCTGGATGCTTTCTTACTATGAATGCTGGTGATGAATGTGGACTTTGTGATTTTCTTATGTAATTATTTTCCATTAATTCTTTTATGTGTATTTTGAACTCTTCTAGGTCTGTTGGAGTATGTCTTATCGGTTTAATTTTTATTATTTTGTTCTTATCTATTAACTCTATCTGTGTCGTGGGTTCACTTAAGTTCCATTTTGCTAAGGGGTCTTCTTCGCACAGATCTTCTAATTGTTTTTGTAAAATTTCTTTTGTAATTGTTTCTTGAACTTGTTGTATTCTAGTTTTGTTTGGTAAATATTGGTATTCCCCACGCTGGGTTGAAGAAACTCTGATGTGTGGCAGGTCAGTTCTGAAATAAGGTTGGGTTATTCTAATTGCTATTGCTTGGTGTCTGCAAGGTGTTGTAAATACAACTGATTTATGTGATATAGTTATGGGATAGTATTGTTGGAAAAAATTATTTCCTAAGAGTACAACATTATTCATATCATCAAACTGGTATATTATAGGTATTTTTAGTATGTAACTTCCTATTTGTACATTAACATTTTGTTGATATTTTTCAAGTATGATAGTTTGTCCAGTTAATCCAGTTATTACTTTTTTATTAAATTCATCTTGTTTTCATTTTGATAGTATATTTTCGCGACATAGGCTAGTACCTGCTCCGGTATCTATTAGACTATGATAGTTTCTTGATTTGTATCCTTCGTAAACAAATTCTGGTAGAATGTATAATATGTTTTTTGTTGCTCTTAAAGAATTTATTTGTCCAATATCATATTTATTATCATGCTTTCATTATTTACTATTATTATGATTTTTTCTTCTTGAATTGAGTAAAGTTGTACTGATGTAAGGAAGTCAGTTCCTAATAATATTTCATTAACATAGTGTACTGGGTCTACGTGTAAGTGTAATAACATTTTCTTTTTACTATTTATTCCTAATGGTAGTATAATTTTATGTACATTTGGATATCTATTATTGTAATAGTTTAGGTAGTAATATGGGTTTTCTAAAGTTATTAATTCAGTGGTTTTTACATTTGTTTGTTTAATATGTGAATTAGTAGCTTCTGTATCTACTAAGGCTATTTGTTTATTCCATTTCTCATTGTCATAATATTCTATTTCTATTTTAAATTGGTTATTATTTTGGTGTTCTAATGTATTTATTATTTGTATTAATTTCAATGCTTATTGTTTATTTCTTATTGATAGTGATATCTTTCCGAACATTATTTGTGGTGCTTTTTCTTTTGCAGTTTCTTTTGCTTTGTTAAAGTCAAATTCTATATAATTTGGTATAGTCATTTCAGTGTTTTCTCTAGCTGGTTTGTATCTTATGATTTCGCTGAATAGAGACTCTATTTTAAAATTATCTGTATTTCTATTCTTTACTTCATGCTTGCTAGTGAAAGCATAAATGTTTCTTATTTATATACTCATAACTTTGCTTTTTTCTATCATTTCTATATCTGATAACATATGATACATGACTAGACTTTTATCTTTATTTTCTTTTGTCATGCTTATAGAGAAATTAGATTTTATTGTAAACTTTATCTTTTGGTGCATTAGGTTTCCTTGCACTATTCCTATTAAGACATCTTGTGTACTTGATATTATCCTATCATCCATTAGGTATATTTCGAGTGGTATATTTATTCCTTCCTTAAAATAGGCTTTTATTATTATTTGTACTGCTCCTAAATGTATGTATCTTAATGCTTTTCTGGTCTTTTCACTTATTTTTTCCATCTCTTATCTTATTATTCTTTCGGTTATTAATGGAATTATGGTTTTGCCTTGTGCTTATTCAATGTCTATAGGTTGTTCATTATTCCTAACTATTATGATGGTACTTTTCTTTCATTCAAATATTGGTAGTTTAAAATTTTGTTTTGAATTTATATCTAATTTGGTCGCTCTTATTTTATCGTATTTTTATATGTCAAAACACATTCTTTCTCTTAGTTCTTCATTGTTTTCTTCTTTTTCTGAAGGTTCTCCTATTTCTGTTAAATCTGTTATCATGTTTATTTCACATTCTTCTGTTTCACCTTCACTACTTCCACTGTCTTCTTCCATTACCATTATTTCTTCATCTTCACTTATTTCTGACCATTCTTCATCATATTCTATGGGTTCATAATATATGTTATTTATTTCTTCAATTTCTTCTACGTATTTTATATTTTCTTTTTTCATTTTTTTAGTACAATTTAGTGATATATGTCCTACCTTTTCACATATGTAACAATTACATTTTTTAGAATTTTTCGTATACTGCCTATTTTTATTCTTCTTCATTTTTCTAAAGTGTTTTTTTATAAAGTTTTTTATATCTCTTAAAAGTTTTTCTATATTTTGGTTTATATTTTTGGAATTTGTGATTATTCTTTTTTGTGTATTTATAGTTATTATTGCATTCCCAATGATTCGGCCATCGCATCCTCACAACAATTTTTTTGTTTATATGTTCTATAATATTTTATTGTTGCTCTAGCATCTTGGCATACTTTGTCCCTATAATTTTCTACGAGCGTTCTATACCCTAAAGTATTTACTTCTGGTTTTACTTTCTCACTTATGTGTGCACTATATATATTTATACTCCATGGATCAGGTAGTTTTAGAAAAAATGAGTCTAAAATTGGATTCTGTTCTTCTTTTCTATAATAACTATCTTGAAAATATTCTCGGAATTCACAAGCATAGTTGTCAAAATGGCACATGTCGCATATTTCTAAATTACTTAGTCTCTATCTTGCTTAATTCTTTTTATATATAGTGTGTTTTTCTCCTTTATCATATACACTGAATTCAGTTCTTATTGCTTTTTCGTAATTTGTAATTATTTCTTTTAAACCTAAGGTCTGTTGTGCTGAGCTTTCCTCAGTTCCTCTATCATCAATTGATCTTGATTTTCTTATAGTATTCCTCTCTTCTTCCTCTAACCCATTCCACCATTTTGCTACTACTCTCATAAATGTGGCTTCTATAAATATCTCAAATGCATTTTCGTTAAGGTTTTGCCTAAATCCTACTATTAGTGACGTTTTTACCCATTCTTCAATTGTTCTATCTAGGTCTTTTAAGCAATCTAGGTCTAACCATTCTCCATTGCTTGCTATTCCTTTTTCGTAGTGTTCTGTAGGTTCATATTTTGGGATTTCTTTTTCTTTATCTTTTCCTAGTTGCATTCTTGTTTTTGTATTTTGCCATTTCCATGGTAATTGGTAAGGTTTTTTGTTAGGTGGTGATCTTAAGATTTCATACATGTTACTTGGAATTTCTGAAGGTTTTGCAATAATCTTATCTTGGTCCATTTTTATTTCCTCATTTGTTATATCTAGATTTTTCAAGGCTTCTTCTACTTCTTCTGAATTAGGATTTGCCATTAAATCTTTTATTTCCAAGATATTTATATTAAGTTTTGTTATGGCTTCTAACTCTTTCATACCTTCTTCTGTGATGCCTGATTCTTCTTCTGGGTAGTCAGTTATATATCTACCTAATTCTTTTAGATTTTTATTTATGATTCTTAAATCTTTTCTTATATCTCTTAACATTTCAGGACCATTGTAATCTTCTTCCAACTCTTGTATGTTTATCATATAAATTTCTGGGTTCATGTTAGGAATTAATACAACTATTTCGTTGGTCATACTTAACCTATTATTTTGTATGCTAGTAGGTGTTGGTAATACCAACTTGCTTCTTCCTTTCTGTAATCTAATACTTTGTATGTTATTTCTTTTTGTATCTCTTTAGGTAGTTGATTAGTTACTTTTCTTGTTAGTAACAAGTATTCTAATATTTCTTTACTAGCAATATGCTTCCTTTCTGTTAATCTTTTTTCAATGTATCTAATCTTGAATTTTGAAAGATTTTTTAATTTAAGTTTCTTTATTTTCTGTGAATTATCCAGTTTTTATAAGGATAAGGTGTATTATAGTTTATAATTTCTAAAGTAGGGTTACATATAAAATTTTGTTTTTAGGTTATTATATTAAAAAAGGTTAGTTAATTAAATATTTTATAAAAATGGATCGTTTGGCTAAATCTTTTAGAAAGTGAGTCTTTTGGCTAAATGTTTTTCAAAAGTGGGTGCTTACCAACTTTAGTCTCAGCTCACTAACACACAATCAATGAAGATCCTATTGGTGGATTATATGTGATCTTCATTTTTTTAGTTATGAAATGGAGAGTAATAGGGACGAGAGAATTATTTTGATAGGGAGTGATGGGGATCAGAATATGTATTTATACAAGAGAAAAAAGGTGGCGATGATGGGTAGGATAGTTAGAGGTTTCTATTCAATAAATTATGTTAAATCATTTCTGGTCCAAGATTTTTTTTTATTTTTTTAATTTTAAAATAAAATAGAAGAGCAAACGTAAGAGGTGTACCCTCTCACTTTTTCTCCATCTAAATTATAAATTTGAATTATATCCCTTAATCAAACCTTAAAAATCATACGATTTTTTTTTGTAAATAGTTTTATTATATTTTTATTTTTAAAAAATTATGTACATTGTAGGATTTTTTTTTTTAAATAGTTTTATTATATTTTTATTTTTAAAAAATTATGTACAATGTAGAATTTTTTTTGTAAATAGTTTTATTATATTTTTATTTTAAAAAAATTATGTACAATATATTGCCCAGGATTATACTTAGTTTTTCTTTTTAAAGGTGGAGGATTATACTTAGTTTTTCTTTATAAAGATCAAAAAGGATATTTGAAGGTTGGACGGTACGTAATATATGGTACATGGAAGAAGAACCGACCACATGAGAACACGTGACGGATGTCAGTGTCGTGGACTTTGTCAACTAGGTGGTTTCGTGACTATGAACACGTAATAGGTGGTTTCATATTGGTACTTGACTCTGTTATGACGTTGATGGATGCGTTGCCGTCCATGCTAAGAGCATCTACAGTTGTTATGTATTCATGCATAAAATGCATAATTTACACATAAAATTTATGCAGTTCTTAGGTATATTTATTGTTGCTGATGAATTTTGGTGTGGACGTAAATATATGAATTTGTAAATTCTTTTAAAAATAATAAAGGCAAACCTGTTGACTTCTGTCGGCGTTTGACTGTTTCTTGCCGCTACTACCTGCAAAAAGTTTGATACACCGGGAGGGATCCTGGTGACGAACCCACCGACGCTTAACTCAGTAATCAGGAAGATTATAAAAAAACGATTTGTGGAAAAATATTGATTACATTTTTTATGGTGGGGGAGAGGGGTATTTATCTCTATGTCCCGGTATTTTTGGATAAGATGTAAAGTTTAAATCGTTTCATAAGAGCATCCACAGTCGTTGAAGCCATTTTTTGGGTATATAGCAATTTGGAAATAGGAAAAAGGGAATGTTGCTGCAGTCGTCAAAAGGTAAAATATAGCCGGACGGTAGATTTTTTTCCGTCCATTAAGAATGACGGGGGATTATCGTCCGTTTCCATTTTTTTTTTTTTAATTTTTTTTTTTTTTTTTTTCACTAGAAGACAAAAAATTTAAAAAAAAAAAAAAAAAAAAACAAGAACAGGCCAGGGACGGGAGATTAACTCCTGTCATTTTGGCCGATGACGTGGACCAATAGTATAAGTTTTTTAATTTTTTTTTTTAATGCACTACACGACAAGAAGAAAAAAAAAAAAAAAAACAGAAATTTGGCAACGGACGGGAGATTATATGCCGTCAATTTCAAATGACGGTGTATATTCCCCCGTCGGCCAATCGGATCGTTTTTTGATTTTTTTTTTTTTTTAAAAATGGTTCGGACGGGATAAAATCAACCGTCAATCTCCTTGGACGGTGTATAATACGCCGTTGGTTGAATTTTTTTTTTTTTTTTTTTTTTAAAGCTTCTTAATCATTGGACTTGTACGGGACGGAAGATTATCTTCCGTCAATTGGTTCGGACGGAAGATAATATTGCGTTAGCTATATTTTCCATTTGGCCAAATCGCCTGCTATATTTGGCATCGAACTGTTCATCGTATACCCAAATTTTGGGTATTTGGACGACGACTGCAGCTCGTTTTTTTCCAAATTTTCCAAATTTTGGGTATTTAGCCCACGACTGTGGATGCTCTAACAAGAGATTTGGTTTAAACCGTCTCTTAGAGATAATCGTGAATTTGAATTACTCTTTAAATGACCTGGGCTGATTTGTAATGGGTCGTCACCCTGACCCAGTAGGACAGATCCGTTTTTGGGTTATTGGCTTTGAAGAAAACTCAGTTTTCATTTTAGACCCGTTTGTGGTGGAAATTACCGTTTTACCCCTGAGAGCTTTAAGATTCGTGCCAGATTTGAACGATCCCGATTTGGTTCTATTTTTAGCCATATCACAAGCCACCCACTCCTAAAGACTGACTTTCACAGCTTTGAGGAGTAGTTCGCCCGTTTTTAATGGCTTATAAAATTTATCGGAGTTCTCGGGAGAGTTTGGATGTTGCTCGAGGTGTAACGGTATTATTCTGAGATTGTAAGATACCCAAAATTATTTTCAAAATTTTCTGGATTTTTTGTGGTTTTCCCAGATTTTTCTGAACTTTTTCCATTTTTTAATCATTTTTAAAAAAATTATTCAATTTCCTAATTTAAATAATTAATTTTCAAAAATTTTAAATAATTATTCTAATTTAATTATTATATTTTTTAGAATTTTAAAATTATTTTATGAATTAATAATTATTTTTAGAATTTTTTATTATTTCTTTCGAATTTTAATTAATATTTTTGGATTTTTCAAATAACTAATTCAAATTAATAATTAAATAAATTGATTAATATTTACCTGTACACGTGGCGCAATCATGTGAGTTGATCATGATCAAGCGAGCGCGCATCAGGAGGTGGGGTGTTTTCTTGTGTTTTAACGCTCGGAATGCACTTTGCTCGGATCGCGCCACGTGGCGGTCAACGGCGACCGTTGACCACGTCAACGGTCGCCGTTCACCCAGCAGTATTCTTCTTCTTCTTCTTCTTCTTCTTCTTCTTCTTCTTCTTTCCTCGATTTCTGCCTTCTTCTTTGAAATAGTTGGCGTAGTACACCCCACAACCTCACCAGCCGAGAGCGGCTTTGCCTGTGGTACAGTCACATCATACCCATCCTTCGTCAAAACAGTCTTCGCAGCATGAACGACCTGGATGAACTGGACAGTGTCGATGATGGAAATACAAGTGGACTTAGGGAAATTGGACTTGATGGCTGAGATCAACCGGTCGGAATCGATGCAAATGTTGACGAAAACGTACAAAGTTGGGATCTATGAGGAGGTGACAGGGACAAGGCAGGAGTGGCCATAGTGGACAAGGAGGGAACTCGAGCTCGACATTGGGGGAGCTCGGCAAGGAGATGGTCGGTGAGTTGGAGTTGAGGTCGGAGCTCAGCTCCGAAGCTCGATGAAGGTGCTGGAGCTCGGCTTAGTGGAGGGGAGCTCGACGGAGGGGGAGTTCGGTCGAAGGTGATGGAGACGGAGCATCGCACTTGAGCTTGACGGATGAGTTGGCGAAGGAGGGAGAGAGGACGAAGAAGATGAGGGTGCGGGTTTGGTTTGTGGGTTTAAGACCCAAACCTGCACCCCTTAAGCCCAGTAGCCCCTTTGTTTTGGGGTTTGGGTCCATAACGAGTCCGAACCCGACCTGTTAACCTCAGAGATTTTTCCCTTTTTTTTGGCCGAATCTGAGCCATTGATCTTGATCGAGTGCGAATCGGGAGGAATTTTTCTCCATTTTCCAATTCGGGGACACGTTTGCTCGGATTTTGGATCCGAGCGACGTGGCAAGATCTGAGCCGTAGATCAAGATCAAGCTCGCATCTGGAGGTGAATTTGATCGAATTTTGGACTCGAAGGACGTGGTAAGATCTGAGCCGTAGATCTGGATCAGGCACGCATCTTGAGACGGATATTTTCCCCAATTTCATGTTCGGGAGCACGTTTGCTTGGATCCATGCCACCGAAGAGCTATGGGGGTTCAGCTGATTGACACATGTCCAGTTTGACCTTGACCATTGACCAGTCAACGATTTGTTGGCTCTGCGCAATTGTGTTGTAACCCACTTTCCTGGTGCTACGGATGTCTGATCAGAGCGTTTGACCCCTTATTTCGAAGCTGACCCGAAGATCTACAATTTATCTTTAGAAGTCAGTTGAGGAATCACCCTTTTTTATGGTCAAAATAGTCCCACAACCTCTTTGCTTTCATGAAGTTGAGAAGAGCTTTGTATGACTCTTAGGGAGATCCATTCTTGGAGGCGGGTTTTAGGGAGCGTCTCTAGAAGTGAGTTGTGCTTCGAATTCGCTTGGAAGAATGCTGCACAGGAGATGAGCGAAGCGAGGAGCATCACCAGGCTCTAGGAGAGATTCGTTCGGGAGATGAGTTTGGGAAGTAACTCTAAGGGAGAGTTGAGCTCCGAACTCGTTGAGAAGAAGGCCGCTCGGGAGGTGAGCAGAGAGAAGAGCATCGCTAGGCTCTAGGAGAGAGCCGTTCGGGAGACGAGTTTGGGGAGCAACTCTAGAGGAGTAGTTGAGCTCCAAACTCGTTGAGAAGAAGGCCGCTTGGGAGGCGAGCGGAGAGATGAGCATTACCAGGCTCTAGGAGAGAGCCATTTGGGAGACAAGTCTGAGGAGCAACTCTAGGGGAGAGTTGAGCTCTAAACTCGTTTAGAAGAAGTTCGCTCGGGAGGCGAGCGGAGCTAAGAGCTTCACCAGACTATAGGAGAGAACCGTTTGAGAGACAAGTTTGAGGGGCAACTTTAGGGGAGAGTTGAGCTCCGAACTCTTTGAGAAGAAGGATGCTCGGGAGTCGAGCGGAGCGAAGAGCATCACCAGGCTCTTGGAGAGAGCTGTTTGGGAGAAAGTTTGAGGGGCAACTCTAAGAGAGAGTTGAGCTCCGAACTTGCTTGTTACAAAATTTAACTAGTAGTGGGAGTAGTATGAATGTTCTTTCTGAGCTCCGAAACTGCATACTTGCAAGCTCTGAGGGCAACTTCGAACCATGATTATGAACTTCGAACTAGTTGTTACGGAGTTATTAACGAGTTGTAGGAGCAATTTCGAATGGTGAGCTGCTCCGCACTTACTTGTTTACAAGCGGCTAAAGCGGCGTCGAACCAAGTGTTGGACTTCGAACTTGTTGTTTTAAGAATTTCAACGAGTTGTAAGAGCAATTCCGAAAGGTTAACTACTTTGCAATTACTCGTTCGAAAGCGGCTAAAGCGGTGTCGGACCAAGTTTTGGACTCCGAACTTGTTGTTTTAAGAATTTCAACGAGTTGTAGGAGCAATTCCGAAGAGTGAGCTACTTCGCACTTGCTCGATCGCAAGCAGCTAATGCGACGTCGATCCAAGTGTTGGACTCCAAACTCGTTGTTTGAAGGGGTTTAACGAGTTGTAGGAGCAATTCCGAATGGTGAGCTACTCCGCACTTTCTTGTTTACAGGCGGCTAATGTAGAACCCCATATTTTCAAATATTATTTTAATTATTTGAAAACGAATTTAAATGATTTTTAGAGATTTAATTAATATTTTTCTAAGAAATTTATCTTTTGTACACGTGCAAAACATGTGCAAATGACTTTTTAGAAGTTTGAAAAATTAAGATTTCTTTATGAAAAATCATTATTTATTATTTAGAATTTATGTAGTACTTTTCCAGATTTTTCTGAAATTAATTAATACTATTTGCAATTTTTGAGAAAAGAATGACTTATTTGCAAAATTGACATTTTCAACGGTTGAAATGCAAAATTGGTATTCTGGACGTTTTGAGCAGTATTGGCTGAGGTTAGGAAATATTTTTCTATTAGATCCTAATTTAAAGGAGTTTTATTGAATTTACAAGACTAATGTATATATATGTAAGTTGTATTTTTGGGAAGGATTGTTTTGCAAAATGTGGGTAAAACCCTAATATTAATCCGGCATATATAAGGGATCTCTCTCCCAGCCGTCATTTACAAAATATTCAGATTTTGAGATTTGTTTGAGAAGCAAGAAGAGGCTTTTTGGATCTAGCAAGGAGGAGAGCTTTTCGTGGATTTTCTTCAAAACAATGTGAGTGGTTTGTTTTTATTTTGCTTGATTTGTTTTGTTTGTTGTGATTGATGATTGACGTAAAACCTTTGTTACATTTTGTTTGGATCGGTATGATATTGTTTTGTTTGTCTCATTGTATGCATAATATGGATCTTTTATTTTGATATGGATGATGAGAACATTTATTGATATTTGGACCATGTATGAGAATTATCAAAGATTTGTTGGGGAAACTTTGATTTATGGGATCGTATTATTGGAAAGCCTGTTAAGAATTGATTAGGTTGTGATCGGATGATAAACATCTAGATCTTATGATTTTAAATCAGATTTTGATTATGAGTTGAGGAAGGAGTTTAGTTGAGAAACCCTAATAGAAGATTAGTGATTTAGATCATGAGAAGTTGAGATCTGAGAAATTGATTGATGAGTAATGTATCCGTATTGGAGATTAATTTGAGAGTTATCATTGGCTTGTGTACGAACTATTGTTTGATAAACAATGAACCATGATTCTTTAGAAATCTTCAGTTTGATTTTGTATTCAGACCTATTTTTGAATACTGTAGGCCGACAGTCGACTGACCTACTGTACAGTCGACTGGTACGACTCTACTGATTGTCTTCAGTCTTTTGAGAATTGTTCGGGACAGTCGACCTAGGCTATTGTCAGTCGACTGGTCTGCTGATTGTAAAATTTGTTCAGTCCTTTCTGGACAGTCGACCTATGAACCTTTCAGTCGACTTATATACTTAGAATATTTTCTTGAGAATTATTGGAATTTGTTTCGGGGCAGTCGACTGATGACTTTTTTTAGTCGACTGATATTGCCTTAGATTATTTTTGTGAAATTCTGGAGAATTGTCCTCTGGACAGTCGACTTACCTCAGCATAAGTCGACTAGTACTGAGGAATCTGTGTATTTGATTTTGAGATATTTTGTTCAGTATTTGATTGAGATATTTCGTTCAGTATTTGATTTTGAGATATTTTGTTTAGTGTTTGATTGAGATATTTTGTTCAGTATGTGATTTTGAGATATTCAGTTGAACCACTTGTTTAGTGGGAACTTGATTAGATATTTGATTTTGAGTCTCTAGAGGTACGTGACCCTAGTATACCGTTGTTGAGTTATTTGTTGAGGCCCATTGAGGCGAATTTTCAGTTATTCAGATTTTTAGTCCGGTGGGGTACACTACTCTAGGAGATTTGTTCAGTAACCAAAAATAATAAGGACTTGCACTAGTAGTGTCATGACGAAGGGGACATGAGTTATGCACCTCAGTAAGGCTTTAGATGTGGGATTTGATCTCCTGAATTATCCAAGTGGTTAACTTGAGATGTGGAATTTATCTCCTGAATTATCCAGGTAGACAACCTGAGATGTGAGATATTTCTCCTGAATTATCCAAGTAATTATCTTGAGATGCGGGATTGACCTACGGAATGATCAGAGTCGAGGCGACGCTCTTGGGATATTATTGTGATGGTGAGTCTATGTTTAGATGTGGATTGATCTCCTGAATTATCCAGGAAAAATACCTGAGATGTGGGATCTATTTCCGGGATTATCAAGCATGGGCAAATTCTCATAGTTTATCTTCATCTCTTAGTAGTCATCGTTGTCAGCATATAGCATTTGTATTTTATTGACTCATCTTTATGCATTCGGATTTCCTATTTCCACATTTGACATTTGGTTTTGGTATCACCCGTTGTTCTATTTGGTATTTTGGTTATTACTTGTTGGACAATATGATTTAAGTTCATTTATGTTGTTATTTGATTTTTATGCCACTCACACCATTTATGGCTGACCCCTTTAGTTTGGGGGTTAGGGTTCAACTCTAGCCTCACTTGATGCAGGTTACTGCTTAGAGTTGGAGATTGGATGCTTGAGTTAGCTTTTGGGATAAGTGGATTATTAAGTGTTCAGTGTTGATTTGTAAAGACCTGCTGAGTTAATTTTGAGTTGTTTAGTCTTCCGCTGTGATATGTAAAAGTTTTGTTGTAATAAACATTGAAAATTTTATTGGTGTTTGGTTGTGTTTATTGTCATATTGAAGTGGATCACTGGGAATATGCCACGTATTTTCTAAGCTCTCATATTAGAAATTCGGGGCGCTACAGAGATTGGTATCAGAGCTCTGCTTCAATGGTAATAATAGACATAGTAAGAAAACCAACCTAGGTGTGGACACTAGAGAGTGAGTACCTAGGTGTGGACATCAGAGTGTGAGTATCACATAGAGTTAAAATATGATGTTTGGTTTGAAATCATGGTTTGAGATATGGTTATGGTTTGGCCATAAGGCATTGATATGAGTTTGAATTGTGTGTGTTACTCTAACTTTACCCTCGTTTTGCAGTATTCAAAATGGTTGCACCCAGGGGCAGGAATGGTGGCAACAATGAGGATGGATCAGGTAGTTCTCGAGGAACGGGGATTGACCTAGAGGCTGAATTCGCCAAGATGTATCAAACACTGAATACGTTGATGGCATTCAACGTGGCGCAACAGCAGCAAGCTCAGCAGCAGCAGAATCCGCCGCCAAATCATGGAGCTGGACATGGATTGGTGAATGCCGACCCCATCAAGCAGATTGAATCCTTTAAGAGGATGAGGCCGCCAGTCTTTGAGGGGCAAGCTGGTCCAACTGCAGCAGATTATTGGATTAGGAAGATGCAGACGATCTTCGAAGTGTCGGAGACTCTGTCCGCCAGCAAGGTGAAGTTATCTTCGATGCAGCTCGAGAAGGATGCTGGTGTTTGGTGGGAGTCACTAAAGAGGAATTTGGGAGATCAGCAGTTGACATGGGAAGCTTTTCTGGAGGAGTTCAGAGATCGCTTCTTTCCTCTGGATGTTCAAGAGAAGAAGGCGACCGAGTTCATGAACCTTCAGCAGGGCAGCATGACTGTTCGGGAGTATGAGACCAAGTTTGCTCGACTTTCGAGGTATGCACCAGAGTTGGTCATGGACGAAGCGAAGAAGGCCAAAAAGTTTGAGCAGGGCTTGAGGCCAAACTTGAGGTCAAGGATGGTTCCGTTGGGTATCAGAAGATTTGACAAGCTGGTCAGAAGAGCAGCGATGACTGAGGAGGATATGGATCTATTTCAGAAGAAGCAGGATACATGGAACCGGAACAAGAGGCCAGCATCAGGCCAGAGTGGGAAGGAATTCCCCGCGAAGCAGGCAAAGTTCAGTGGATCGGTGCAGAAGGCACCTGCAGCTCAGGGAGTGACCTGTTACTACTGCAAGGAGGTAGGACATTACAAGTCAGCATGTCCAAAGTTGGCAGAGCATATTTGTTCCCAGTGTGGGCAGACTGGACATTCCAGGCTCCGTTGTCCAAAATTGAAGGAAGATGGTTCGGGTGGAAGCAAATTCCCGAAGAGGCAAGGGCGAGTATTTGCATTGACCGAGGAGGATGCGAGAAACTCGGAAGATGTAATACAGGGTATGCAGGAATTTTGATTTCTTTCATTTTGAATCAATGTAATGAATAAAACCTTTATTTCAGAACAATTTAAGATTGAGTATCATTCTTATTGCAACAGGAGTTGTTTTAATAAATGGAATAAAAGCAAAGATTTTGTTTGACACTGGTTCATCGCACACTTTTGTATCGCCGAATTTTGCAAGGATCTTAGGTTTGGAACCTAAGTTATTTCCAGGCAGGGTGTTGTCGGTGACAACGCCATCAGGTGAGGAGTTGATAGCGGATCGATATTACGAGGGCTGTGATATCGAGATTGGTGGAAGGATGTTCGGCATCGACTTGATCGAGCTACAAGTGTTAGGAGTGGATGTCATCGTAGGCATCGATTGGATGGCTATATATGATGCCACAATTGATTGCAAGCAGAAGGAGGTGTTGGTGAAAGCACCAGGTGGACCTGCAGTAACTTTCCAAGGGAAGAAGAAGATCCCGAAGGTGGCTGCAATGGTATCTAAGGTGGTTATTTCGGATGAAGTCAAGGGCATTCCGGTTGTTCAAAATTTTCCTCAGGTGTTCTTGGATGATTTTGCAGGATTACCGCCGCAGAGAGATGTAGAGTTTTGCATCAATGTTCAGCCGGAAAGTGCGCCGATTTCCAAGGCTCCATACAGGATGGCACCTGTAGAGCAAGATGAAGTGAAGAAGCAGATTGAGGAGCTTTTGAGCAAAGGGCTTATCAGGCCGAGTTCTTCTCCGTGGGGAGCGCCAGTGTTGTTGGTCAAGAAGAAGGTTGGGTCGATGAGGATGTGCATTGACTATCGGGAGTTGAATAGGGTGACTATTCAGAACAAGTATCCACTGCCGCGGATTGATGACTTGTTCGACAGACTTCGTGGAGCAGCGGTGTTTTCGAAGATTGATTTGAGATCGGGATATCATCAGGTGCGAGTCAAGGAGGAAGATGTGAGTAAGACAGCGTTCAGGACTCGTCATGGGCTGTATGAGTTTTTGGTGATGCCATTCGGGTTGACGAATGCGCCAGCAGTTTTCATGGATATGATGAATCGGGTGTTGAGACCGTTCATTGATTCCTTCGTAGTGGTCTTCATCGATGATATCTTGGTATATTCGAAGTCGGAAGAGGATCATTCGTCGCACTTGACAGCGGTGTTACAGACGTTGCAGGAGCACAGTTTGTATGCCAAGTTGTCGAAGTGTGAGTTTTGAAAGTCTGAGGTAGCTTTCCTTGGTCATATTCTTTCTAAGGAGGGAGTGGCTACTGATCCTCAGAAGGTGGAAGCAGTGAAGGATTGGCCCAGGCCGACGTCAGTGAAGGAAGTCAGAAGCTTCTTGGGATTAGCTGGGTACTACAGGAGATTTATTCAGGGGTATTCTCAGATTGCAGTCCCGATGACAGGTTTGACCCGGAAGAGTGTGGCATTTGTGTGGACCGATAAGTGCGAAGAGAGTTTCCTTGAGTTAAAGGAAAGGTTGACTACCGCACCTATATTGGCATTGCCGCAAGCTGGGAAGGATTATGATATCTTCAGTGATGCGTCTCTCAGAGGTTTGGGTTGTGTCTTGATGCAAGAAGGCAAGGTCATTGCTTATGGTTCGAGGCAGTTGCGTCCGCATGAGAAGAATTATCCGACGCATAATTTGGAGCTAGCAGCTATCATTTATGCCTTGAACCTATGGAGGCATTATGTTTATGGTGAGAGGGTCAATATGTACACTGACCACAAGAGCCTGAAGTATATTTATCAGCAGAGGGATTTGAATCTTCGGCAGAGAAGGTGGTTGGAGGTATTGGAAGACATTCGTCCTGAGATCAAGTATCATCCGGGCAAGGCGAATGTAGTGGCTGATGGACTTAGCAGGAAGAGTAGTCTATCGAGATTGATCACTACTCGAAGAGAGTTGGCAGCAGAGATCGATCGGGCAGGCATCGAGGTGGTACTGCGAAGTTTAGGGGCATCTTTGGCTCAGTTGAGGCTGCAGCCGTCTTTGAGAGAGAAGATTGTGGAAGGTCAGAGATCAGATACAGAGATTTAGAAGATGTTGCAGCAGGTTTCAGAAGGCAAGTTATCGGAATTTCGTGTCCAAGATGGAATTCTTTGGTTGGGTGAAAGGTTGTGTGTTCCAGATAATGTAGAGTTAAGGGAGAGTATCTTGCAGGAGGCACACAGTACATTGTTGTCAGTTCATCCAGGAGGCACGAAGATGTACAGGGACATCAAACCACATTTTTGGTGGTCTGGTATGAAGCGGGATGTAGCAGATTTTGTGGCAAGGTGTCTGACTTGTCAGCAGATCAAGGCAGAAAATCAGAGACCTGGAGGTTTGTTACAGCCATTACCCATTCCGGAGTGGAAGTGGGAGAATATCAGCATGAACTTTATCACGGGTTTGCCGAGGGGTTCGAAGGGCAATGACTCGATTTGGGTTGTTGTGGACTGATTGACTAAGTCGGCACATTTTCTAGCCATGAAGATTACTTGGTCAATGGAGAAATTGGCTGAGTTGTACATTGGAGAGATTGTGAGACTTCATGGAGTTCCTGTGTCAATTGTTTCTGACAGAGATCCAAGGTTTACTTCGAGGTTTTGGAAGAGCCTACAAGCAGCTTTAGGCACCAGAACTGATTTCAGTACAGCATTTCATCCGCAGACAGATGGTCAGACGGAGAGGGTGAATCGAGTGCTGGAAGATATGTTGAGAGCTTGTGTTATGGACTTCGGTGGTAGTTGGGAGAGATACTTGGCATTGGTTGAGTTTGCTTATAACAACAGTTACCATGCAAGTATTGGGATGGCACCGTATGAGGCTTTGTACGGGCGGAGGTGCAGGACACCTGTTTGTTGGTATGAGGTTGGCGAGAGACAGATGTATGGTCCCGAGATCGTGCAGCAGACGTCAGAGCAGATTGAGCTGATTCGCAAGAGATTGGTTGAAGCTCAGAGTCGGCAGAAGAGTTATGCTGACACTCGACGAAGAGATTTGGAATTTGAAGTTGGGGATGCAGTTTTTCTCAAGGTTTCTCCGACCAAAGGAGTGATCAGATTTGGTAAGGGAGGCAAGTTGGTGCCGAGGTATATTGGACCGTACAGGATCGTGGAGAGGATTGGCAAGACAGCTTACAGATTGAAACTTCCAGAGGAGTTAGCGCAAGTGCATGATGTGTTTCATGTGTCGCTATAGAGGAAGTATGTGGCCGATCAGAATCATCAGTTGGTAGAGGTTCCTGAAGATCTACAGGTGAACTTGAGCTACAAGGAACAACCTGTTGAGATCGTTGATCGTAGGGAGAAAGTCCTTAGGAGCAAGGTGATACCTATGGTCAAAGTGTTGTGGAGGAATCAACAGTTCGAAGAGGCTACTTGGGAGCCAGAGGATCGCATGCAAAAGGAATTTCCTGAATTGTTTGTATGAGTGTATTTCTTGTATGTGATTGGAATTCTTTGGATGATTGTACTATTGACTGATATATGATGTATTCTTTTGTTTTTGATTGTGATGTTGTAAGAAATTGTTTGGATTATGTTCTAATGTTCTATATATATATGAAACACTGTTTCCTTTTGTTTGGTATGTGTTTGAACTCATTAGTAGTAGTTCTGAGGACAGAACTCTTCTAAGGAGGGAGTGATGTAGAACCCCATATTTTCAAATATTATTTTAATTATTTGAAAACGAATTTAAATGATTTTTGGAGATTTAATTAATATTTTTCTAAGAAATTTATCTTTTGTACACGTGCAAAACATGTGCAAATGACTTTTTAGAAGTTTGAAAAATTAAGATTTCTTTATGAAAAATCATTATTTATTATTTAGAATTTATGTAGTACTTTTCCAGATTTTTCTGAAATTAATTAATACTATTTGCAATTTTTGAGAAAAGAATGACTTATTTGCAAAATTGACATTTTCAAGGGTTGAAATGCAAAATTGGTATTCTGGACGTTTTGAGCAGTATTGGCTGATGTTAGGAAATATTTTTCTATTAGATCCTAATTTAAAGGAGTTTTATTGAATTTACAAGACTAATGTATATATATGTAAGTTGTATTTTTGGGAAGGATTGTTTTGCAAAATGTGGGTAAAACCCTAATATTAATCCAGCATATATAAGGGATCTCTCTCCCAGCCGTCATTTACAAAATATTCAGATTTTGAGATTTGTTTGAGGAGCAAGAAGAGGCTTTTTGGATCTAGCAAGGAGGAGAGCTTTTCGTGGATTTTCTTCAAAACAATGTGAGTGGTTTGTTTTTATTTTGCTTGATTTGTTTTGTTTGTTGTGATTGATGATTGACGTAAAACCTTTGTTACATTTTGTTTGGATCGGTATGATATTGTTTTGTTTGTCTCATTGTATGCATAATATGGATCTTTTATTTTGATATGGATGATGAGAACATTTATTGATATTTGGACCATGTATGAGAATTATCAAAGATTTGTTGGGGAAACTTTGATTTATGGGATCGTATTATTGGAAAGCCTGTTAAGAATTGATTAGGTTGTGATCGGATGATAAACATCTAGATCTTATGATTTTAAATCAGATTTTGATTATGAGTTGAGGAAGGAGTTTAGTTGAGAAACCCTAATAGAAGATTAGTGATTTAGATCATGAGAAGTTGAGATTTGAGAAATTGATTGATGAGTAATGTATCCGTATTGGAGATTAATTTGAGAGTTATCATTGGCTTGTGTACGAACTATTGTTTGATAAACAATGAACCATGATTCTTTAGAAATCTTCAGTTTGATTTTGTATTCAGACCTATTTTTGAATACTGTAGGCCGACAGTCGACTGACCTACTGTACAGTCGACTGGTACGACTCTACTGATTGTCTTCAGTATTTTGAGAATTGTTCGGGACAGTCGACCTAGGCTATTGTCAGTCGACTGGTCTGCTGATTGTAAAATTTGTTCAGTCCTTTCTGGACAGTCGACCTATGAACCTTTCAGTCGACTTATATACTTAGAATATTTTCTTGAGAATTATTGGAATTTGTTTCGGGGCAGTCGACTGATGACTTTTTTTAGTCGACTGATATTGCCTTAGATTATTTTTGTGAAATTCTGGAGAATTGTCCTCTGGACAGTCGACTTACCTCAGCATAAGTCGACTAGTACTGAGGAATCTGTGTATTTGATTTTGAGATATTTTGTTCAGTATTTGATTGAGATATTTCGTTCAGTATTTGATTTTGAGATATTTTGTTTAGTGTTTGATTGAGATATTTTGTTCAGTATGTGATTTTGAGATATTCAGTTGAACCACTTGTTTAGTGGGAACTTGATTAGATATTTGATTTTGAGTCTCTAGAGGTACGTGACCCTAGTATACCGTTGTTGAGTTATTTGTTGAGGCCCATTGAGGCGAATTTTCAGTTATTCAGATTTTTAGTCCGGTGGGGTACACTACTCTAGGAGATTTGTTCAGTAACCAAAAATAATAAGGACTTGCACTAGTAGTGTCATGACGAAGGGGACATGAGTTATGCACCTCAGTAAGGCTTTAGATGTGGGATTTGATCTCCTGAATTATCCAAGTGGTTAACTTGAGATGTGGAATTTATCTCCTGAATTATCCAGGTAGACAACCTGAGATGTGAGATATTTCTCCTGAATTATCCAAGTAATTATCTTGAGATGCGGGATTGACCTACGGAATGATCAGAGTCGAGGCGACGCTCTTGGGATATTATTGTGATGGTGAGTCTATGTTTAGATGTGGATTGATCTCCTGAATTATCCAGGAAAAATACCTGAGATGTGGGATCTATTTCCGGGATTATCAAGCATGGGCAAATTCTCATAGTTTATCTTCATCTCTTAGTAGTCATCGTTGTCAGCATATAGCATTTGTATTTTATTGACTCATCTTTATGCATTCGGATTTCCTATTTCCACATTTGACATTTGGTTTTGGTATCACCCGTTGTTCTATTTGGTATTTTGGTTATTACTTGTTGGACAATATGATTTAAGTTCATTTATGTTGTTATTTGATTTTTATGCCACTCACACCATTTATGGCTGACCCCTTTAGTTTGGGGGTTAGGGTTCAACTCTAGCCTCACTTGATGCAGGTTACTGCTTAGAGTTGGAGATTGGATGCTTGAGTTAGCTTTTGGGATAAGTGGATTATTAAGTGTTCAGTGTTGATTTGTAAAGACCTGCTGAGTTAATTTTGAGTTGTTTAGTCTTCCGCTGTGATATGTAAAAGTTTTGTTGTAATAAACATTGAAAATTTTATTCGTGTTTGGTTGTGTTTATTGTTATATTGAAGTGGATCACTGGGAATATGCCACGTATTTTCTAAGCTCTCATATTAGAAATTCGGGGCGCTACAGCTAAAGTGGCGTCGAACCAAGTGTTGGACTCCAAACCCGTCTTTTAAGCTTAGTAACTTGTGGGAGTAGCCATGTAGGACGAGCTGGACTCCGAACTTACCATTTAACGAGTCGTAGGTGTGACTCAGAGAGATAGATATGAGGCAAATGCAATAATTTTCAATTAAAAAAACTAAGTTTTATTGAAACAAATTAAGTGGCCGCTTCAATGGGGCGAGCCGTTGCAATAATTTTCAATAGAAAAAAACTAAGTTTTATTGAAACAAACTAAGTGGCCGCTTCAATGGGCCGAGCCGTTATTACATGTTTTTGACCGTGTTACAAGCATCGGCCTTATTGAAAACTGAAAACCTACTTCTACGAGAGGGGGTTGGGCACCCTCGTGGTACTTCATTCGATGCTCAATATTCCAAGTCTTTCTTCCCAGATGAGGGAAATCATATTGATTTCATCAACTACTTCGGGACCGAACTCACTTCTCGGATGAAGGCCTCTCGGGAGGAGTTTGATTCTCCCCCTATTGGACCTCCATGGATAAGGTGGAGGATGGCCCCAGGTTCAGAGTCTTGGAACTCGACGGGCCTTTCGGTTCGCTTGTTGGCTCCTTGAAGTGGAGAATCGATCCCGTCCTTTCTGACGAACTTGGTCAGGTGTCCCTGCTGTATGAGTTCTTCGATCTCCTCTTTGAGGGTCCGACAATCATCCGTGTTGTGTCCGTGGTCCCTATGAAAGTGGCACCAATTATCCCTGTTTCTTTTCTTACCAGGGGTATTCATTCTAAGGGGACCGTGGAGTAGCCCTTCCTTGTCCATCTTCATAAGAACTGTTGATATACTAGCATTGAGGGAGGTCAACTTCTCAAAACGAGGAGTTGGGCGGCGTTGGCCATTGTCTTCCTTCTGGAATTTCTAGGACCCTTCTTCGCTTGTATTCTTCTGTTTATTCCTGGAGGATGACTCCTCTTGACTGGGGGGGGGAGGGGGGTTGAGAGCTTCTTCTGCTCGGATGTACTTCTCGCTCCTAAGCAGGAGTTCCGAGAAGTCCCAAAGAGGCTTTTTGGCAAGGGATGCCTTGAGGTCGGCGTTAGTGACGTTGTGCCTGAATGTCACAGAGGCTACTCATTGGTTGAGGGAGGCAATAGACCGGGCTTCGATAGTAAAGCACCGAACATAATTTCTTAGGTGTTCACCCTTTCTTTGGCTGAGGGTTAGCAAAGATGCACTTGTTTTCTCGGCTCGGCGACTCCTAACAAAGTGGGTAAGGAAGAGCTCCTCAAACTGTTCGAATGAGAAGATGGAGGCTTGGGATAGACGGGAGTACCACTCTCACGCTGGTCCCCTCAACGTTGCTGGGAAGGCCTTGCAGAGGAGCGCACCCGGGGCTTCATGAATCATCATGAGACTTTTAAAACTCTCGATATGATCAGTCGGATCTGACTCCCCATCGTAGGATTCAAAGTGGGGTGGCTTGAAGGTTTTGGGGACCTAAGCTTCCATGATAGCCCTAGAGAAAGGGAGTCTTCTTGGGCGGAACCTATTGGTCCATTGTTTTTCTTTGGGATTGATCCTTTTGATGCGCCTCTCCATCTCGTGGAGACGGCGGTGGACCGAGTCATCCCTCCGGTCAACCCTCGGGACTCTCCTTCATGAGTGGCGATATGGCGAGGGTTAGGCGCACGCTGATTCTGACTCGTGGAAATATTAAGAGCTCGCATGATATCTTTTTTGAAATTATGGAGCTCGGCCTGAGTAACTGGTGCCCCTCCAGCTTGGCGGTCCCCAGATTTGGCTCGGCTTATTGGGGTATGACTTCTCCGCCGACGACGTGGAAGGAACTCTCTTCGCCTCCTCGGGAGAGGGGATCTTCTGGTCCTCGGCCTGCGGGGGGTCCGGGCTCTCGGGGCCCCTAGGCGCTTGGGTTGAGGGACTTCCTCAAGGGCTCGACTTTCATTTAAGTGAGTTCGTAGGTCGACTCCCTACTGACGGTTAACAATTATTTGACGGAGATCCTACCGAATAGGGCTTTAAGAAGCCATAGAGTCAGTTGAGGAATTGTGGATTGAGACATGGTCGTGAAGAGGGTGCCGCTTTTGACGAATTCGATGAGAGCCCCCCGGGGCAACCCTTCAAGACCCTGGAGGGGCCTATTTAGGAGGAAGCTGTTGAGAAAAGGGTTGTTCAGACTGCAGTTGCTGAACTTGTTGGTCGGGTTAAAGAAGAAGATCTTGGAGTTGTGGAGGAAGAGGAAGAGGAGTGGCCCTACGGCTCGATGTCGCTGCCTTCCCTTTTCCTTTAGGAGGCATGACTTGGAAACTAACTTCACCGGTGAAGTAAGGTTGGACTGCTTTTTCATTTCCCACAGACGGCACCAATCTGTTGGTGCTGATTTTTGTGTGGGAGCAAACAGATGAATTTGTGGATTCTTTTGGAAACAGTAAAGACAAACTTGTTGACTTCTGCCGGTGTTTGAATGTTTCTTGCCGCTACCGTTAACCTGCAAAAAGTTCGATACATCGGGATGGATCCCGGCGACGAACCCTCCAACGCTCAAGTCAGTAATCAGGAAGATTATGAAAGAGCGATTTGTGGAAAAATATTGATTACCTTTTTAGGGTAGGGAGAGAGGGGTATTTATAGTCGCCTTTAGAGACAATTTAGAGATAATCATTTATCCCTATGTTCCGGTGTTTTTGGATAAGATGTAGAGTTTAAATCGTTTCATGATAAGAGATTTGGTTTAAACCGTCTTTTAGAGATAACCATGAATTTGAATTACTCTTTAAATGACCTGTGCTGGTTAGTAATGGGTTGTCCCAGTAGGACAAATTCGTTTTTGGGTTATTGGTTTTGAAGAAAGACCTAGATCCCATTTCAGACCCGTTTGTGGTGGAAATTACCGTTTTGCCCATGAGAGCTTTAAGATTCGTGTCCGATTTGAATGGTCCCAATTTGGTTCTATTTTAGACATATTATTTATATATTTTGTCATTTCGGCTTCAGTAAAAGGTAAATATGCATATGAAAGTAGCTATATGCATATTATAATCAATGAAACATCATGTTTCGTCTGAATTTTTTATTTTTAAAAAAAATTATGAAAATCAAAGTTTAAAAAAATATTAAACGAAAAAACAACCACTTTTTAGATGGTTCCCATTAATTTTTGTTTTTGTTTTGATTAATTTACCCCTACTCTCATCCAACCATTCATTTCTTGGTCCAACGATTGTTTTAAACCTAACGGCTATTTCCAAAATCTAACGGTTATATTTGACTACTTTTTTCTATATAATGTCACTCGTGGAAACCAAATTCAATGCAAAAATAAAAACCAATTCCCTTACTCTATTCACCACAAAAATATAGTCTCTCCGTCTCCTTCTGGCAAATTTTTGAAAGAGTGAGTTATGGCGAGCCAAGTGCAAGAGGGATAGCTTATACTACTCAGGAAGATGTTACTCGCTGTCGAGCGTGGATTAGTATAACGCAAGATCCCTTGGTTGGTACTAATCAATCCGGCGCACAGTTTTGGAAGCAAATTTTGTCTACTTTTGTGGCGTTATTAGGGACTTCGACCGATCGAACAGTAAGCTCCCTTACAAGTCGGTTCCAATTAATTTCTAAAGAAGTAGCCCTGTTTACTACGAAGTTGACTAGTGTAACAATTAGAGCGGCTAGTGGAACTACTGAGGCCGATAAGGAATGTGCAAATTTTCAGATATTTTTTCTTTTACCATTAACTTTTTAAATAATAATGTTCATATTTTAAATTTTGTCATAGATGCACGACGCGAGAGTCGAATATGCAAAGATCCGAAAAAGCTTTCAAGTTTGAAGAATGTTGTGATATACTAAAGGATTAACCGAAATTTTCCTTGTGTACTAGACAGGTCTTTGATCGAGTCATGAGTTCCCAATCTGGGGAAGGTGGCAGTAGCCAAAATTCACCCTCAATAAACAACTCAGATTCAGACATAACGGTTGATATGGAATCGCCTACCCCCCTACCCCAACCACCAGGTAGAAAAGCACAGAAGAGAAAAGGAAAAATGATGGCCAAATCATCAAAATATTCTCAAATAGTTGAAGAAACCAAAAGTTTTAATGCTATGCACAAAGAAAGCTAAGTTAGGAGGAATTTGTCCACCGAATTGAAGCTTGCCATTAAACAAAAAGACCACGAACTGAAAGAACTAATGGAGAAAGATCGCATTATGAGTATTGACCTTAGCAATTTACCGAATAGTCAACGTTATTATTTCATGTGTAAACAAAATAAAATAATGCAAAAACGATGTTATAATAGGGGGTAAACAACTTTCAGATCTTCTTTTAAATTAGATACTTTATTCAATGTAATAAGAAAATTTTCCATGATTCTGTCTCCCGCTTTATTATCTTAAATGTAGTAATGACTATTTTTTCACTGTACCGGTATTTGTTCTTTTTAATGCATTGTAGGAAAACATAATAACGTTGGCACTGCAATGTGTTACATTCAAATATTACATAAGCTAAATATACATTGCAATGTATTAAATTCATATGATGAACCATAAGGGTAAAGAAACACCCACAGCAAGAACACAAAATATGCTCTTGCAATCCTTATCGCTAGAACATTATCTATCTTAGCTGCTTGATCATACTGTTGTTTAAATAACGTTTCAGGAACGGACAACGGATACCGTGAGACTTCCAATCATCTATTATAATCTCCGGTAAAAAGCGAGTCTGGATTATTTCAAATGTGTACGGTTCAACGTTACACGGGGGCAAGCAGCCGATACCGCGATTGAAATTCCCGTTAGCATTACCCAGTCCAACGGAGTGAATCCCAGCTCACCGAACGGTAGGTGAAAAGTGTAATACCCTAAATTTCCTTTCTAATAAAATATTGACTTTCACGTGTTGTGCACGTGAAAATTTCATATGGTTATTATTTATTTATTTTTATATACAAAATCTCTTTTGATAGTACGAACAATTATTTTTCCTTTCCTTTATTTTCCTAAAAAGCTTAATTTTCTAAAAAAAGCCTAAAACACTAATTAATGGTTTTAGCCCACTTTAATTTATTACTATTTTGTTGTTTGGCCCACAACCTAAGCCCACTACTTATGAAGCCCACCAATTTAATAAATTAATTAAATGGCCACACTTGTCATGAAGAGACAAAATGTGAACAATTTAATTTATTAAAATTGTACAAACTTTTAATTAAGGGTACTAGGCGGCACGTGCGGAGCACGTAGTGTGCATTGCACACAAAGTAGGGCCGGATTGTGCATAGGAGTGGTTTGTGTACATGGGTGGTTACCTAGTGTATGGGTAGTTACTATAACTTCTATTCTCAACCTAACCTTCCATTCTATAACCATCCATTGAATCCTAGCCCTTCAATCTACTTCAAAATTATGTATAAATACCCCATAGCTTCTTCTCATCTTAGTACAATAGAAAATTTGTTAAAGAGAGAAAAGATTAGAGTGAGAAAAGATTGAGAATTTTGGGAAGAAAAAGATTGAGTAGCTTCTAGTGTGAGTGTTCCCTTGGAGACCGGCTATTCAACCCCAACTTGAAGCTTCGGTTTTGGCAAGGAGCAAGGAGGAGGAGGCGTGCATCGCAATCTAGGAAGCTCTAAGGGATTTCTCTTTGTTTCTTCAAAAAGGTGGGTGTTTCTCATGACTTCTAAATTAGAGACCATGCTAGGTTTTGTGCTAATTATCTAAGAATAAATGAATGCCATTATATTGCTCCTCGTTAATACTATGATTAAAATGAAAATGGAACACAAGTATAATTGTATGAAATGAATAGGGGAACTTAATGAAGTGGTATGATTAATTTCATGTTATTTTAATCTAGCATACTAAATTGGGATAAATGTTTATTTCTGTAGAAAAAATAATGATTATGGGAAAATACGTTTTCTTTGGAGTCGTGGTTGTGTGGAAAATACTAGTCGTAAGAATCCCTACATTAATTAGCAAACCATGCTTGTGGTGATGGTAGTCAAATAAAGTTGCATGTTCGTGTTGATAAATGAACATATTGTAGTTTAACTAAAATGTTGTGTACTAATCGAAAGGGAAGAAGAAACGTTTCCATACTTTAAATTTTAATGCTGATCAGTCGACCGAATATAGGTAGTAGTTGACTGACCTGATTATAAAAATCCTTCAAGTTTAAAACCCTGCAGAACAGCCGACTGGTCTGAGTAACAGTCGACTGCTCCGCAATTTGTATTTTCGAGTTTAAAACCTTGCATAACAGCCGACTGGTCTGAGTAACAGTCGACTGCCCCGCAATTTGTATTTTAGAGTTTAAAACACTGCAGAACAGCCGACTGGTCATGGGTAGCAGTCGACTGTTCCGAACATTTTCTTGAATATTTTTTTGCTGAACAGTCGACTGGCTATGTTTTGAGCCGACTGTCCAGACTCTTTTTCAACATCTCAGATGCTAATATTGCTTTGTGATAAACATAAATGTATATACTGTTTGAAAGAGATGAATGAAGATTGGATGTGACAATTTAGAAAAGTAAATTTTATTTGTCTTTGCACGAAATTGTATATGAAGTGAAGTGAATTGTTCTATTGAAATTATGAAAGGTTTTACGATTATGAATGCTATGAACATGACAATGAAATTCTGATGTAATCATGAAAAATGAAATTATGAGTTTGAAATACTTGATTCTTGTGTAATTGTGAATTGAAATTGAAAACTAGAGTCTAGCTAAGCCTCATACCGACATTGAAAAAGAAATAAATTGAAATGAGATTTGAAATGAAAAGACCAAGATTTGGGTCATGTTGAATAAAGAATTAAGACCGATATAGTGGAAAGGCTAACTCTAGAGAATTGATTTTGTTCATGATTCTAATAAACTAAGGACTAGATACATAGTGAAGATGTGATGAAAGTAAGAGAAAAACACGAGTATGAGGGCCATCGGATTGGCAGTGTGAAAGTGATTCACAGACTGTCTGCTTGATGCGTCATGACATGGCGTGAGCACTACCGGTGACGACGCTTGTGGGGTGTTTTGGTGGCTACGGGTGGTGCCATTGTTCCATGGCGGAGGCTGAATTGTCCATAGTCTGCCTGCTTGATGGGTCTTGTCAGTACGTGGGATTCCCCTCCAGACTGCCTGGACATGGGCTCGTAGATCATAAGACATCTAGGATACTTATCGTAGTTACCGTAGTAGTTTAAGTCATGGCGAGGGATTGAACCCTATAAGATGAAGTACGATTAAGGGCTTGCCCTCGGACCTATATAGTATGGGATGCATAGAATCCGAACAAGTGCGCATTAGTGTCATATAACATAACAACTGCATTAAGAACTAAGTGCACAGCATGACACGATATCAATAGGATAGTCCCTTTAGCTTTGTTTTGTGAACAAGTTTGTGATTTTGTTAAGAAATAAGAATCGTTATACTATTTCTGGTATAGAGAGGATGGCCGTGTATAATTTCCGTCGGTTGAATAAACTGACGTACCCACAGTTTTGTATGCAGGGAAAATGGTCTTATAAAGATTAAAGGAGAACTGATGCTTAGAGATTATTCAAATGTTGTTGTACTTTTATATAATAATGTTGTAATTTGCTTTCGCTGTGAAATGTAAAGTGTAAAGATTCCATGTAACTCTGATGTAAAGTGAAAAGTTTTAAATTCCTTGTAAAATTGTACGAAAGAAGCGTAAAGATCCTGTGGAATCTCGAATTCAGTGTATTTTGGAATTCGGGGCGTTACAAAAAGTGTGGATCATGTCCCACCATATCTCTACCAATGCCCCCACAAGCCGCATCAATGACTTATCTGTATCTACATTCATAAAACGGTGCCAACCCGCCTGCTCAACCAACTGCATGATAATTGGGACCCGGCTGCAGTATTTTCTGTACATTTTAATTGGCTCCCTCCAATTTTTCTTAAATTGAAAAAGTACACCTTGAGGATGGACAGTAATATGTTTACATAAATGATTGCAATCATCTACAACTCATTTCCAATTTGATTGATCGGTGTAGTCTACATTCTGCAACTCCTCTTCTATATGGCTGCTTGTTTTGGCTTTTGCTGGCATTGGTTGTTGACGCTTCGATTTCATCCGCTCGATAAATCTTTTTATTGAAGACATTGAGTAATATAAACTGATATATAATTTTTTTCCGTTTTGGGGATAACAATCAAATTGTTTAGAGTGAAACATATTGGATGAAGAGAGTTTTGAGAGATGAAATATGGAAGAGATTGAGCTCTCGGGTTTGAAGTTAAGAGCTCATCTCTTCATCCAAATATATAGAAGAAGAAGACGAGTAAATGAGTCATCTAATACCATTAGAAAACAAAACAAAACAAAAACCCGGAGTTATTTTAAAAATTGGAAAATAATGGGACGAAACATGCAACACCCAAAAAAAAACCCCTCGGACAAAACATCATGTGAAATTATTATTATTATTATTATTATTATTCTGGGGGGGCAATTAAATTATTATTAAAATTTTCGTTTCTTATTTTTAAAAATCTTGAAATTGTATATAAAAAAATTTAATGGATGAAACAACATCCGTTCTTTTTATTATAAAAAAAATAATTTAAAAAAATGCATTTTTTTAAGCTTTTCACCACAGCAGGAAACATTCCAAATGCTATTTTATATTATGCATATATGCATAATATAGCTCTAACAACTGTGGATGCTCTTAGAAGTACAGTGTTTTAATTTTAGGGTTTTGTTTGTTGGGTCCGGGTGGGTACGGTAGTCCTTATTCACTCACTTGGGTCGACTGTGTACCATGACCCTATGAAAGAGTAGCTGGAACTAGACTCTTGGACGGCTTGGAGTTGAAGTTGGAGTTGGAGGTCAACTCTGTAAAACTCTGTAAATTAAGCCTACACACGTGCAGTGGCGGAGCTATGCCCCCCCCCCCCCTAATAAAGTTACTATTTTTTTAAATCTCCTTAAATGTCACGCCCCGCTTCCCAAAACTACAGAATGCAAGCACGTGACATGACCCAGCGAATGACTTGCGCCATCAATAAGCTGTTATCGATTTAACTCAACAATATAAACAGGAAGTAATACAACCATGCATGAAATGAAGGAGCAAACACATGAATAATAATACTTAAGTTTTAAGCATAAAATAACCAACATAATATAAATCCAACATCTGGAATCAAAAATAACATAATTCGAGTCAAAAGCCCATAGATACAAAAAAACAACATTGTTCAATTATTAAAGTTCTGAAAATGAAACAATAATTATTTAAGCCGTGCAGCAACAACTCTTTCACCATGTTGCTCTCCTAGTCCATCAGGCAAATCTCCTTAATTTTCTGTAAGTTGTTCATCTAAAAGAGAGAATAATATGTCCTTAGAGCAAGTCGTGGACAGCAAGTAGAGAAACAGAGAAACAATGGCATTAACGGTATAACAATGAATTCAATGAACGATGGAATCAATAGTATTGAACAGTGACAAAGAGATAATAATACAATGTGCAATAACAAGGATTTATCATAACAATAAACAATAACAATAACGATAAGAAATAACGATAACAATGTTCAATAACGATGACAAAATGTAATGACAATGCGATGAAGTTTTAAGTCTATTATTCAGTTTAATCCTAACTAATGTAGAACTTCATGCGTCCCATCTATTTACCGTATGGTTGCTACATGCAAACAAGTTACGTTTAGAATTAGTGATGGATTTTATAGGATCGTGTACTTAGGCATTATTATATCATGTCCTGTAATCAGGTAATGGGTTCTAGAGGTGGCCCCGTAAATTCTAGAGGTGGTCCCCGTCAACCCCTGACGTGACACTTAGTTCCATTTAACTTGTAACAGGAAAACCTGTAAACACATTCATGAATCATGTAATCATATAATGGGTTCTAGACGTGGCCCCCGTAAATTCTAGATGTGGCCCCCGTCAACCCCTGACGTAGCACTTAGTTCCATTTAACTCTAATGCATAGGAAACACGAGCCCCCTTCCGAGTACACTTACCTATATTGTCCACTACTATGGTCAACCCTTAACCCCGGCTTGATTAACATTCTTTATTTAATTAACATGCAATACTAATTTTATATATCCTAAGCTAATAGGCCTACCCCTCTCCTTTCTCCATTTTGAAAAGGAGAAAGGAGAGCAAAAGTAGGGATTCACACATCCTTAACACGCGCACGCCACATCTTTTGGATTAACAGACTTACATTTTAAAAAATAAAAATAAAAAAATACCCACGTTCCCCCCTCCATCGCCAAAACTCCCCGTCTCTGTACCCACGTTCCCCCTCTCCCTCCAAATCTCCCTAACCCTAGCCCTCCCTTGCCCAAACTCCCTGTCGCCATACGCCAACCAAAACCTACCATTGTCGTTGTCGTTCGCCATCACACCTCCACTCGCGCTGTTACCGTGCAGCATCACACATCACACCTCCACTCTCGCCATCACCGTGCGACAGCCCACCTCCACTATCGCCTCCGCCGTACGGCAGTTGCTGGCCGTCGCTGTCGATTCTATCGGTTTAGGTCGTCATCGTCAATTCTATCATCCCCCGCCGTTGCAGTTTGATTAATATGGGGGATTTGATTATTATAGCAGGTATTGCCTTTTCATATTATAGAGGAAATTTGAAGATATGATTATTATAGGGGATTTGATTATTGATATTTGATTATTATATCCCCTGTGCAGCCTTTTTATTATATAGGACTTGATTATTGATATTTGGATATTTGATTATTTATATAACAGAGGAAACTTTGATACTCAAATTTGTCGATCTGCTCAGTATTGGGGTTTGTTGTTTTTATTCTACTTAGAGAACCGGTGTAGCTACAATTTGCATACTGTTTTGTATGGTATATGTTTTAATCATGCATATGTTTCAAATAAGGTCAGGAAATGATTGCAATATTTTTTTCTCTCAAACTTTACATTAAATCATCAAGGATATTATCTACAACTTTTCTTTTTCGAAACATTTACATGATAAAACAATTTCTCTCAACTTTTACATAAAATCATTGAGGATATGTTTAATCGGAATCTTTGTGGATGTAATTTAATTTCATTTTTTATAGTAAAGATGATTTTACCATCACAAAAGAACACAAGGAAAAAAAAAAGAGAAAAAATGTACACTTTATCAATTCAATGTTTGTGTTATCTATGATTATCAAATATCAATAATCAAGTTTGTTGTTTTTGTTCTACTTAGAAAACTAAAGTAATTGCAGTTTGCATCTTTGGAGCTTTAACAGTCTTTATCAGTTTGTTTATAGTTATTATAGAATGCATGGTTTGATTATAAACTTGATCGATCGTCTCACCTATATATGGGTTATACTTTTGTGTTCATCAATTGCATACTGTTTTGTATGGTATATGTTTTAATCATGCATATGTTTCAAAGGAAGACAGTAAATGATTGCAATATTTTTTTCTCTCAAACTTTACATAAAATCATCGAGGATATTATCTATGACTATTCTTTTTCGAAACATTAAGTGCCCAGTATTATAGGTAAGTAAAGTGTACTGAACAGTAATGTCTAAACTACTAATAGTATGAAGTCTCTGTCCTACAATTCATGGCATAATTAATTATTTTCCTTCTTTATTTTTTGCAGTGAGCAAATTGCAACTTTAGGAAATGCTTCAGTTACATAATTCCTGCAATTTCAGGTATAATTTAATCAGACCTCATATTCGATGGTAATTTTGTTGATATTCTATTATTCTCTTTATTCTACATCAGTCAAAACTTCTCTTTATTTTGTTATGGACATGCGTGTTTAGAACCCTATATTTAAGATTATTTATGATTCAAAAAATTTGTTTTTTAGGTGTTAACAAATATAATTTAATAGAAAAAAATCAACTGTTTTTTGCTCCAATATGCCCATGGAGGTTCAAAACAATTTAGATTTAACAACAAAATATGATGCTCATATCAACATTGAGATTTGTGACAATCCTAAGTTGCTCAAATAGCTTTACAAGATGTGCATAAAGGCCTTGATAGAACTACAATAATCATAAAGGACAATGAAATTCCTATCCCGGGATGTTCTGAACCTCAATACAAGCCAGATGATGAAATACAGCAATATTTAGATTGTTGTTATGTCTCCTTTGTCGAAGCATGTTGGAGAATTTTTGAATTTAGTTTGCATCGTCATCATCCTCCGGTGGAACGTTTACAATATCATCTAGAAAATCAGCAGAGTGCCTATTTAAATGAAAATGCTAACTTGATTGATGTTGTCTCAAGAGCTGAAGATCAGAAAACAATGTTAGATGGTTGGTTAGAGGCAGATCAGAACTATGAAGATGCTCGAGCTCTCATATACTCCGAATTTCAAGAAAAGGACTGATGATCGTACACGTAATGTGGTATATCAAGAAGTTCTTCAAAAAGTGCGTAACTCTATGATAATCAATTGAAAGGTAAATGTCATTAACTTTTGTAATTATATTCAAATGATTAAAATAATAGTTTTTGGTACACAATGTTTTTATATTTAAGAATCTCATTATGTCATTATATTAGAGTTTATCAACGCCTTAGTTATTCTTTTCTTTTTTATGTATTGTCTCATATCAATTCAAATTTGTTCATGCCGCTATATAAGTAATTTTCTTGGAGGAGTTAGAATTTGGCAATTAGGATTTGGGCCCATAAAATGGCTAAGGTTGCTACATAAGGGTATAAAACTATCTGAGTTATGAAATATGTATGTCTCTGAAATTTTGGAAATTGGTGGGGATACATACCAAGTAATAAGAAAGCATGGAAGAAACTTTCCCAATACTTTTTCTTTTTACTATGATTCATAACATACATTCATCAATTACTTCATAGCAGGTGGGAGATAATTGAATATGGATTGTTCTCCTTGACGCTTGTTACTTATCATTCATTTCAATGTCAATACATATGATATATGATTGCTTAGCACATTTTTTGTGAGATGTGTTGTGCGGAATACAAATCAAACCAACAATCAAACCAACGCGGAAACAAAGAGAGAACCAGCGAGAGAAAAACAGAAAAACAAGCAACACAAGAACACAAGATTTACGTGGTTCGGCAAAACGATGCCTACATCCACAAGGGGCGGTTGGGGTTTCTTTACTATGTTCTCCAATGGACAAACAAAGCCTTTACAAGAGATGACGGCTTCAAAATCCGAATAAGGTGTTACAATTTACAAAACCCTAACGGGTGTATTTATAGGGAAACTATTGGGCCTTTCGAATTGGGCCGAATCTGGATCCAAAACCCGCCGACAGTCGACTGGTCTTCATACCAGTCGACTGATTCCTTCGGGACGGTCGACTGACTCCCACATACAGTCGACTGCTGCTGCTGTATTCTCAGTCTTCGAAAACTCCTCTCTGGACAGTCGACTGTCCCATACCACCAGTCGACTGAAGCTCTGAAACTTTCGAACACTGCAGATACCAAATACCAGAATCGAGCCATTATCCTACAATCTCCACCTTGGCGAGATCTTCCAAGTCAAGTATCCAACAATCTCCACCTTGGTGAAATCTTCCAAGTAGCCCAAGCAATCTCCACAAATACTTCAAAACAACTGCTCATCACCAAATGTAACAAACGAACCCAAACTCCACCTTAGTATGATATCACATACTAAACAAACCAATAGCAAAGTACTATCCCAAACGCCCATGCCAAATTATCAAACATGCAAAATATTAGCCAGGTTCATGCAATGCTTGAACTTGGCTGCCCCAACAACTTTGGTCAACATATCAGCAGGATTATCAGCTGTTCCAATCTTCACCAAATGAATATCACCATCCTTTATCAAATCACGCACAAAATGATAACGAACATCAATATGTTTGGTCCTCGAATGATGAACTTGGTTCTTCGCTAAATGAATAGCACTCTGACTGTCACAGTGTACCTCCACCTTCTCCCGATGAATTCCCAAGCTCTTCAAAAGTCCATGAATCCAAATGGCTTCCTTCATGGCCTCAGCAACCGCCATGTATTCAGCCTCAGTAGTAGACAATGCTACAGTGGACTGCAAATTTGACCTCCAACTTATAGGTACCCTAGCCATAGTAAACAAATAGCCTGTAGTAGATCGCCTCTTATCTAGATCACCTGCATAGTCCGAATCAACATAACCAACCAATAACCTGCTAATATTGTCATCCCTTTCAAACTTCAAACCCACATCTGTGGTGCCACTTATGTACCTCAAAATCTATTTAGCTGCTTGCCAATGCTCTTTGCCTGGATCATGCATATATCGACTAACCATACTCACCGCCTGAGAGATGTCTGGTCGAGTACAAACCATAGCATACATCAAACTGCCAACCACACTAGTGTAAGGTACATTAGCCATATACTGTCTCTCTTCATCTGTACTTGGAGACTGAGAAGCACTAATTCTGAAATGAGTGGCTAAGGGTGTACTGACTGGTTTAGTTTTCTCATCTATACCAAACCGTTTCAGCACCTTCAAAAGATATTGCTTCTGTGTCAAACTTACTATGCCCTTTGCCCTGTCTCTAGCTATCTCCATCCCAAGTATCTTCTTGGCTTCACCAAGATCCTTCATCTCGAACTCAGAACTCAGCTGATTCTTCAAATTTTGAATCTCCTTAGCATTTTTAGAGGCAATCAACATGTCATCCACATATAATAACAGATATATGAAAGAACCATCCTGCAACTTCCTGAAGTAGACACAATGATCATACTCACTTCTGGAATATCCCTGCACTTTCATAAACTGGTCAAACCTCAAATACCACTGCCTTGGAGATTGCTTCAACCCATATAGAGACTTCTTCAACCTGCAAACACAACTTTCCTTCCCAGCAATTTTGAACCCATCTGGCTGCGACATATAAATTTCTTCATCTAGATCTCCATGTAAGAATGCAGTCTTCACATCCATCTGTGTCAATTCAAGATCAAACTGTGCTACCAATGCCAACAGAATCCGAATAGAAGGATGCTTCACAACCGGAGAGAACACTTCATTGTAGTCAATTCCTTCCTTTTGAGCATACCCCTTTGCAACTAGTCTAGCCTTGAACCGAACACTGCCTTTTGGACCTTCTTTCTTCGTATACACCCACTTGCAACCAATTGCTTTCTTCCCCTTTGGTAGTTGCACTAGATCCCAAGTCTTATTCTTATGAAGAGAGTTCATCTCTTCATCCATAGCAACTTTCCAATCTGCATTTTCTGAACTTCTAGTAGCTTCTTTGAAGTTGGAGGGAACTTCATCATCCACAATGGGAAGAGCAAATGTAACTGTATCTGTAAAACGAGACGGTCGTTTGATATCTCTTCTTTGCCTTCTTACTGCAATTGATTCTACCTGCTGGATAGGAACTTCTTCATCATTCTCAGTATCAACCACATCATCTTCATCTTGGACAGGAACAGGATTTTCAACTGACAACTTTTCTAACTCCACCTGTTGGAGAACTCTCCTACCAGTCGACTGGTAATTGCCAACAGTCGACTGTCCCGAGCTCCCACTCTTCTGCTGTTCTGGACCACAAGTCGACTGCTCCTGTACACCAGTCGACTGTCCCGAGATTCTGCTACTCACCTGTTGGAGAACTGTCCCACTCTTCTGCTGCTCACCAGTCGACTGTCCTATACCACCAGTCGACTGTCCCGAGCTAATCATGCTGGTCTCATCAAAAGTCACATCCCTGCTGATTACTAACTTCTTCTGTTCTGGACACCACAACCTGTAACCTTTGACACCAGTACTAAAACCAACAAATATAGCCTTTTTGGCCCTTGCATCAAGTTTAGTTTCAGTTACATGAAAATAAGCAGGACAACCAAATATATGCAAAAAACTATAATCAGATGCAGGTTTACCACTCCATACCTCAATAGGCATTTTGCCTTCAAGTGCTGCTGATGGTAAACGGTTGACAATGTGGCTTGCATATATAACAGCTTCTGCCCAAAATGTCTTCTTCAATCCAGACTGTGCTAGCATACATCTCACCTTCTCAAGTAAGGTTCTGTTCATCCTTTATGCAACCCCATTTTGCTATGGAGTCTTCCTAACTGTGAAGTGCCTCTGGATCCCTTCATCTTCACACAATTTCAGAAACGGATCATTCTTATATTCCCCTCCATTATCTGACCTCAGAACCTTAATCTTTCTACCAGTCTGATTTTCAACTTTCTTCTTCCAACTTGTGAACAATGTCAAAACTTCATCTTTGTGCTTCATGGTATATACCCAAACTCGTCTGGAGTAATCATCAACAAAAGTAACAAACCAGTGTCTACCACTCATAGAAGGTGTCTGAGTAGGGCCCCAAACATCTGTGTGCACATAATCGAGGATACCCTTTGTCTGATGTACAGCTGTACCAAATTTCACCCTAGTTTGCTTACCCAAAACACAATGTTCACAAAATTCCAACTTGCACCCTTTAGCATCTTTAAGCAACCCTTGCTTCACAAGCCCCTGCAAGGCCTTTTCTCCTGCATGCCCGAGTCGCATATGCCACAACCTAGTAGAGTCGGGAACAACCTGTTTAGGCCTTTCAGTTACACTGGCAGCCTCACCCAAATATGTTTTTCCCTGCAAGAAAAACAAGTTCCTTTTTCTTTGCCCTTTCATCACCACGAGTGATCCGCTAGTCACCTTCAGAATGCCACCTTCACCAGCAAACTTCAATCCACTGGCCTCCAAAGCACCAAGTGAAATCAAATTCTTTTTCAAATCTGGAACATACCATACATCTGAAAGCTCTCTAATAAGACCATCGTGCATTAGCAATTCAATCTTCCCGATTCCTACCTTCTTACAAGGTGCATCATTTCCCATCAAAACTACACCACCATCCATATACTCCAAAGAAGTAAACCACTCCTTTTTCCAAGACATATGATAGGAGGCTGCTGTATCAAGAAACCATACTTCTTGATAAAGTGAGGGACTAGAAGCAAGTGCAAAAGAAAAATCCTCGCCACTTTCTAAATTATCAACAGTCACATTTGCAGTCGAATTTCCCTTATTTCGTAGCTTTGGACAATCCTTTTTCCAATGCCCCCTTTCATGACAGAAAGCACATTCATCTTTGGCCGGTATTTTCCTGTCCTTCGAAACTCCTCTCGATTTGGAACGAGATTTGTTTCCCTTTTTTCCAGATTTGGACTCAGATCTGGTCTCAGTCCTGCCCCTTACAATCAAAGCTTCAGAAGTTTCTCTATCAAACATTTTATCCCTTCTCCTAGTTTCATTATTCAACAAAGCATTTGCAACATCTTCATATTTCACAGTATCTTTTCCATATAATAAAGTAGTTGCTAAATGATCATAACTTTCAGGTAATGAATTCAACAGAATTAGGGCTTTATCTTCATCCTTAATTTGCTCATCCAAATTTAACAAATCAGCCAATAATTTATTAAATGATTCAACATGAGCATTCATAGACATACCTTCCGTATAGGTGAAGCGAAAAAGTCTCTTCTTCAAATACAGCCGATTCTCCAAACTTTTCCTCATGTATTTGTCTTCGAGCTTCTTCCACAACACCGCAGCAACGGTATCCCTCATCAAATCATACTTCTGAGCCTTCTCAATAAAGAGCCGAATAGTCCCACACGCAACTCGATTCAACTTCTTCCAATCTGCTTCGGACATATCCTTAGGTTTTTCTACCTCCAAAGCAACATCTTGTTCTTGTTGAACAAGAACATCCAACACCTCACATTGCCACATCCCGAAATTGTTTGTCCCATCAAATTTTTCAACTTCAAATTTTGCGTTGTGAATCGTTGTTCTTGACGAACTTGATCCCACAACATCCTTGGTTGCATCTGCATCACCCGCCATCTCCCTCTAGGTCGAACCAACAGCTCTGATACCACTTGTAAATTTGCTTGTAGATTTTTCTTGAATTTCATTATCATACAATTGACTTTTAATTTTGTTCTTCAAATAAAGATGTCATTACTAAGTTCAACCTCTAATCATTATTCATCTTTAAAGGTATCCTGCAGGAGGACAATACAAGTGTGCAATTAATGATGTGGGCCTTCACTAAAAAATCAGTGTGCAGACAGTCAGGTACATATGGTTTGTTGATGGGTAAACAAAATTTTATGCAATTGCATTATCTGTTGAGGAGGCAAAGTCAGAGGTATATTTCAGTATTATTTTAGGCATGTAATTAGTCATGAATTAGTACTCAGTATGTTTCAGTGAGAAAAATTATATAGTGGAAAGTTTTTACATGAATACTTTATTGATTGATGGTTACGTACAAAATTATTGTCTTCGACATCAACATAATGGTCATCAATCTTCTAGGCCCAATGTTATGCTACAGGTAAAACCTAAGCGGAGGATTCAGGTGTTTAAAGTGCGACCCTATGATAATTATTTATCAAAGATGTATCCGCTTGCACAGATTAAAACTCATACGACGTGAACACTTTGGAGCAACACTCAGAGTTACTTAGAAACATGTCCATCAAGAAAATATCCTTAATTAAGTTTTTCAACTGATCATTCATTTTTAGCAATCTCTCATAATTAGTTTAGGTTGTGCAATTTTGCACAGGGAATATACTAGTAGGGAACAATAGGGACAGAAATATCAATGGAAAGCGATAATGCGATTAATAAGGGACACTAGAATAATGACAACACAACCCTAAGATCATGCAATATACTTTATATAATCAAATACACCAAATTCAACATTATAGATTCAATTATATTATTAAACATAGAAACTCAATTCTGGACAGCAGTAGGTTGCTGTACCAAAATCAGAATTTCCATTGCTACAAGATAGCAATTGTGGATCCGTCAGAAGTTATAGAAACTAGACTCCTGTCCGGTTCCAATGCATATTTAAAGTCCAAATTCCGAAAGCAGTAGCTAGGTGAATTTCAGTGTTCTTTACAGGTTACTGTTTCTGGCTAGTTATCAGTATTAACTAGTTTCAGTTGTAACAACAATAAATATTCATTGTAAAAATCAGTGAAAATAATTTTCATTACCCTAATCATGTTGGCTATCAATCTGGAAATTATCATGGTAATATTTGATCATTAGTTCACCTAATTCATCAGCTTAACATGGTATGTGCATAAATCTGAAAATACAACGTAACAGCAGTAAAATGGTCATAACTCATGCAATATAAGTTAGAATTCAAAAATTATGGATGTTCTGGAAACTAGAAACATGGGGCTACATTTCATATTCAGAAAGTTATTGATTTTGTTTACATTATCTAGGTCGAAACAGCATGGTAATATTCATGTTAGCAATAAATTTCAGGGTTATAACATATTCTTCATGGACAAAAAGATTAAAATGTTATGAACGATGAGTTAGGGGTCAACAATTATAATTCACAGCAAGTTACATCTAGGTGAACATGGTATAAAGATGTATAATGTCCATAACCCTACTAATCACAATCGGCACACCAACATCAATCATATAACAATCAATACTAGTATACAATCTACACTAGTTGTGTAATGTCATGATATGAAGTACAATAATAATTCCTATTCCTATATTCAATAATTAATTACATGAATGCATGCAACATCTCTATACATTGGAGGCAAAAGACTACACGAAGTCAAGACTACTACTTGGATTCGCTCGTGTAAATCCTTAGCATCCCAACGATAGATAAAAATAAACAATATACGATAATAAATATGGATCTACTTGCGGAATTCAATAAACAATCTCGAATATGATACAATAACTATTCGAGGGAAAATGACTTGCCTTTAGAACGACGTTAGATTAATCTGAATATGCGAAGAATAACGGGATCGGAATCCTGACGACACGGCGACGAGCAAACGATCATGATGATCACGATCGGGCACGGATCTTGATGGGGATCAAGATCGGATGATCAAACGGCTGAGATTGAAGATCAAGATCAAGATGATGATCATGAACGCGATGATCAAGGGAGATCCGACGATCGAGATCCAGATCTAATTGGATGGTGGTGTCTGATTTGATCAAGCACTTGATGATGATCATGGTGATGATCAAATGGAGGATCAGACAGATGTGATTGAACTTGTTGCACTGTTGATCAAAACAGAGGAGGGCGGGTGATCGGGTGCATCGACGGCCGGAGGCAGGGGCGAGTGCTTGCGATGGCTGGTTGCTGCCTATGACTGTGGTGACCTCAGGGAGGTGATGGTGAGGGCGGCGCGATGCATCGACTTGGGAAAGCTCGGGGGATAGGACAATCGAGTTGATGGCAATGGCGGAAGGTCGATCTCGGGGGTCTTCGACGAAGTGAAGCGAGGCGACTGGACGGTGGTGGTGTAGTTGAGGGCAGGGGGCGGCGGCGCTCGACAAGGGGCAATCGACGGTGGGTTCAAGCGGTAGGCTCGAGGAGGAAGAGGATGAGCGATGGGGGGATGAAGGGTTACGAAACTGAGGTGGAGCTGGAGGTTGGAGCGACAATGTGGCGACGGGAGGTCGCGAGGAGGAGCTTCGGTGGCAGATGTGGTGAGCTCGACGAGGACGGAGATGGCGGTGGCGAGGATGGTGGATGATGGCGATGGCTTGGCCGGCGCTGCTGTCGTCTCTGGCAATAGGTGTGGAAGACGAAGCTAACAACGGAAGCGGGGTCTAGGATGATGAGTAAGGATAAGCTCAGCAATGGGCTTCGTTGGAGGACGAAGACGGAGAAGGTAGACGATGGGGTGAGCTCTGTTGGGGGAAAACAGAGAGGAGAGAGAGAGAGAGAGGAAGAGGGAGAGAGAAGGGGGTTTTATTAAAATAATAATGATATAATAAGTATAATGTATAATAATGGGGAGAGATTATAGGGATAGTGGAAAGATATGGGGAATTAGGGTTACGGGATGTGAAGGGTGAGAGAGTGTGAAAGATTTTGTTGATCTAGTCAACACACAAATAGGAGGGGAATTAGGTTTGGATTAACTTGGGCTTTATATTTGGGCTTCAAAAATAAAATAATAATTATAGAAAGAATATAAAATTGGACTTTCAAAATTAAATAATTATATAATACATGATAAATCGAAATCAATGGACTTTACAAAAATAATAATACTAATATGATAAGAATAATAATACATGACAGAATTTGGTTCAACATATTCATGAAAATAATTCAATAATAATAATAATAATAATAATAATAATAATAATAATAATAATAATAATAATAATAATAATAATAATAATGACATTATACAACAAGATAAGGATTGACTTATAAATTTTATATTAAAATAATCCAAATGAGAAAAATATATAATCAGTCAATTATAAAATGGAAAGTGAAGTTAAAATACACTATTATTTAAAATAACAAACCTTTTTGTTTAGAAAAGATATTAAATAGGAAAAAAAAGAATTTAATTAATAATAATCATAATACAGAAAATATTCGGGAAATACGTATTTACGGGAACGGGGTTACATTAAATCTATTAAATTTTATAGTTTGGACCCCCTAAAAATTATGAAAAAATTCTGATATAGTTCTTAGATAGGCATATGATTTTTTCTTGGCCCCCTTGAAAAAATTGTTCTGGCTTCGCCTCTGCCCTAGTGCAAGCCATGCCAGATATAGGTTAATACTGCGAAGGACATTTAGGTAATAGTGCAACAATACTATGTAGTAGCTATGCATACTCCCTCAGAAAAACAAGCTATGCATAAGAGTGGTAACCGAGCCGGGCAGGCCGATCCGAGTCGAGGCCCACCAGGTCCGCCGCTATAGCTGTCGAGGCTGGGCTGAATTGGGAACAGGTTCGGGACATGGCCGATTCAAAGATGGGGGAGGTCAACCCGGACCGGCCACCCATCAAGACCACTCGGGTCTCGGGCAGGGCCGGACCAACCTGGAAATTTTTGAAAATTTTGTGGTTTTTTCTTTTATTTTTTTTATTTTCATTTTTTTACAAATAGCTTGTTTAATTTTATTTTGGCACATTTATCCAGTTTTTCTGAACATATAAAATATATAAATATTGTAAAAAATTCGAATGTACAAGAATCATCAATCATATATAAAAAATAGGTATTATTTTTTTTCATTTTACAACTATGGAATGATTTACAATAGTCAAATTAAATAAATTAATTTTTTTTGCTAAAAAAACATGTCATAATACATACAAGAAGATTAATTTCAAAATTACATGATAAGAGTGGATTTAGAATTTGAGATAGCCTAGAGTTTGATTGAAGATAGGACAGATGACTACTGATGTGAACCACTACCTAACATAAACCTAGGATCTCATCGCTCTAAATTCATTGAAAAGCTTACTATCTTCAATCTTAGTCTTCTTCAATCTTTAGGAGTTTGTTTTCATGATTCATCTTCTGGAGTGATGCTACCGCTTGAGCCTAATGTTATTCCTTGAATCCTTTTCTCCGCTTTCATCCAATCTTCACTGCACATTAGCATCTCCACAGTCTACGGTGTCATGCAATTCATTTTCCCGTCCAATAACCTACCACCAAGAGAAAATGCACTTTCTGATACGACGGTGGACACCTGCAGGTTAGTATATCTTTTGCCTGATAGGAAAGAACAGGATATGATCCCGCGTTGTTTTTTTTTTTTGCCAAAGGACCACATCAATTTTTTACTCAAATTACAGTGGAAGTTGTGCATTATACCAGTGAAGTTCATTCAGTACATTAGACCTAGACTTTTTAGTTTAAATAATGTAACGCCCCGAATTCCAAACACAGGTAATTCGTAGCACAACCAGAATCTTTACTTCAGTTTCGTACATAAATACAAGGAATTTTTTAAAAAAATCATTACAATGTTATTTTTTACAACACATAGTGAAAATTTATGTATAAAATACAATTTATATCATCAAAATCTTCAATCGTGCAACATCCTTCGACACCAAACTCATGCCCACACCTCTCGCTAATCCGAGTCCTGCAAAATTTGAGAACTGCATGCACGTCAGTTGAATGCAACTAACGCAATGCTATAACAAAGTGATCATCAACTTTAACAATCACGATCTTGATGCAAAAAAACAAAAGCAATAATGACAAAGATTAATATAAACAAAAAGTGAATCTAATCTAAGTGTATAAGTGTATCTCATGAAACAGAAATCAAATGTATAAAACATTGGCATAAAACAAGTATCCAAGAAGCAACAAATGCCTACAATGCACACTAATGCACACTTGTTCGAATTCTATGTATCCCATACTACATAGGTCCGAGGGCAAGCCCTTAAAGTACTCTTCATTATAAAGTTCGATCCCTGGTGTAACGCCCCTGCCCCTGGCTCAGACAATTTATACAATTTAGAAGATAAATTATTTATAGTATAGTATAACTGCCCACCACAGGCTGCCTCTCAAAAGGTGGTTAACCGGATTGGTGACTCTTGATCATAAGCAATATTATTTATAGTTAACTATTCTATTTAAACTCCCGATATGGGATTATTTTAATACATCTTTCTCTCGTCTCTGATTTTTGCGAGCTTTGCACAACGGAAGGCCCAAGTGGGCCCCCTGTACGCCACGTCACACAAGGAGACAGAAGCCCAAAGCTTCCGAGTGGGCCCCCTGAAATGCTGACGTCATCAGCATGAAGCAGCAGCACTACCCTGCTGTTTCAACATCATGGGCCCATCTACTATCATTTTCCACTTTATTTACATCCATGCCATCAACCTCTTATTACACACACACACACACACACACACACACACACACACACACACAAATATATATATATATATATATATATATATATATATATATATATATATATTATACTATTATATCTTTTTCAGAAATTACGGAATGTTACACCTCGTGATGAAATCCTACTACGGTGACAAAGACAAGGTTTAGACGTCTCACGAGTATTGGTTCCAGCCCCAGAATCCATGGCCCGACTATATAGAATCATCATTGTGCAAACACCCCGCAAGCGTCGCTCTAGCTTGGAATACTAGAGACCCGCCTCCCTTCCGCCCGACTATTCATAATCCCAGAATACACCGCCCGATCATTCATAATCCCGAAAGTAATTGAGACTCGTCTCGCTCCGCATACCAATTATAGTCTCGGAATACACCGCCCGAATGAATTTATAGTCCCGGAATACACCGCCCGGCTATATAGAGTCGCCACTCTCACATTTGCCGAAGCTTCATCACATCTCCTTTTCTAGTGTCTGTCCTTAAGTTCAAACATAAACAGTATCACCTAGAGCTAGCTTACCCCTCTACCAGACTTAAATCAACACACGAAAACATTAGCCCATACTGTCCACTTCTCAAACTTTCTTAATCACAAATTTGCCGGTACCCTGGGTCTCACTCAGCCTCTATAATCCACACTTTCCAAAGTTCATAAACTTACTAGATCATCCATAACCACTTTTATAATCATTACAAATTTCATTCGTTCGTATACTCAATTTATCTCTTATTCATTCCATCCAACTAGTCATTCTCAAATAACTAGAAAAAACTTTCCAAACTGTTACAATAGGACTTCAAACGCCTCAATTCAATCAACATCATCTCTGTTCTAGTAATTCAATTCAAATTTTCAAAATCTGTACTAAAATTGTTCATTCAAATCTAGAATTTAATCTAAAATATTTGTACCAATTCCATCAAATCTTAATTCCCCAATATACTAATATCCTTTAAAATCATCTCTATTCAAATTCTTCAAATCCAATCACCAACTATGTGTTTAATCCAAAAATATTTGTACAAATTATCATCAAAATATTTTCTCAAAAATCAATTTATATTTTTAATATAGTCAAAAACAGTAAATACAACCAAATTCAAGCTTACCAAAACTCAAACCTGCAGTCTCAAAGGTCCCAAGTTACATGCAATAACCAATACTCCAAGCCTATTTCTCTATCAACTTCTTTTCAAGGTAACAACATATACAGAAATCTTCAACTATCTTTTGATAGCAACTCAATGGTCTTGCGAAAATCATATAAATTAATATACTTATCAGGAAATAGATTTCTTAGTTTCATATGAAACCTAAATGAGTCTACTACAATATTGTAGTTAAGAACATCTAAATTCACTCTCAATTACTTTGTTTAAACTCATTTGCAAATCAGTAGGTTCAGAATCCGAAAAATGCAGCTCTTGCTACGTATAAAAATCACCTAAAATCACATACTTCATGGAAATTTGATTTCTTAGACTTTAAAGAAATGTTAACGATTCTACTTCAAATTCTTAGTTTTTATTTTTCTCAAAATACTTCATATAAGATACAGAAATGATCAAAATCTGAAAGATATACAAATTTCCAGAAACTAGATGAAACTGTCAACCTGTCCTAAATTCGAATTTTATTAAAATATCAAACGACTTCCAAAATTATGAAATTTTTAGGATATGTTCTTGACATATACTAGATACTCATATAAAAATTTTAGATTTTGATTCCATCTAGATTTTAAAAAAATAATTTTTTGAAGTGAGACTAAAACTTAGGACAACAACCATAAAAACGTTTCTAAGTTAATCATATCATACTTTTACACAATTAACTAACAGTACATAATCTAACAACAATCAACACATAATCTAAACATGAATACTCAATTTATACAGATTATCTAGTATGCAATTCTTACAAGAACAAATTAGAAAGTTAAGGAATGCCGACCCAATTGATGAACTCTTTGCAAGCAAGGATCTCCAAAAGCCTTGTTCTCCTCAACTCCAAAAGCTCCCACCAAAATATTTGTGTGCAACAGAAATGGAAACTTCCTTTCCAACCTTGGCTGGCTAGCATATAAAAAAATGATGAGGGGGAGTTACACAATCACCCAAGATTCTCTCATAAACACCCCACTCTTTCCATTATTTAAAAATCTCATGACTCTTTCCAATTCTCCCGCCAATTTAAATTGACCGGCCAACCATTGGGGAGAAAAAAACACGGGTTTCAAAAGGGTGTTATGTGCACATAAGGTATGCACTAAACATTATTAATTGTTAATTAATATAACCACATATAACACCCAAATTAATATGAATTAAATAAAGTTAGTTTAATTAAAACTAGATTATGCATTCATACTTAATAAATGGAATAAAAATATATAAATAACTCCAAAAGATTTTTAGAATTAACACATGCACTACAAACACGTGTATTGCCCATATAAAAATATATATATTTGAGTTGGCTCAAAATAGGGGGAAATGAATTTAATTTAAAAAAACAAATTCGATCAAGTTATAAAATAAATATGTGAAACGCGTAGAAAATACTTTTAAAAAAATTATAATGTTACAGATATTACACATAACGGTACAAAATATATGTGTGAAACACATGTGGTGCAAAATTGTAATAACTCAATTTTGTGGGGTGTTACAATAAGACTCCATATATTTGTATCATAAGTTGTAATACTCTTACCTCTTGAAGAACATGCAGTACTAGATGTGTGTTGTGTATGAGAAGTAGCTCCAAATTCTCTATCATGACTATTATATAAATTATTCAATATTACTTCAAAGTTAATTGCAGTGACGGTATCTCACATGTTTTTGTCATCTTTTGCAATTCTATATGTAAGTTCAATAATAGTGCAAGAAAACTTGCAAATCAGGTAAGTTTTCACATCGTTTGTTCACCCTGATGCCAATAGTTATTTCAAAAGCTAGTTCCAGAGACTACATTTCTACTCTAAGAAGCATAGCCACGAACATACCACGCGAAAATGATGCTGCAAGACTTACCAATGTGGAGAAAATTTTTTAAAAATAACAATGTTGAAATAGCTGAGGTTGGTGTTGGGTTTATGTCTTGCATAGTATGTTGAATACGAAGACAATGAGACGATGGAGAGTTCGAGCTGAATGGAGACAGAGTGGTAGCAAGGGGAAACAATAAAAGGAGGAGTTGTGGTCGACCGATCTTTGGGACAGTCGACCGATCTTTGGTACAAGTTTTCCCGCGAGAGGGACGGTCAACCAATTTTGTTGGACGGTTGACCGAGTGAGGCTGACTCGGGTGCGGGTCTGGGTGATTTCACTAAAGCCCGAACTTGCTATCCATATTAGATGGTATGCCTCTTATCGTAAGATTATCTCTTCTGTAATATCCAATAACTATTGTATCATGATATCAAACTAGGGTTTCTCTAGATCTCTATATATTGTTATTATTGGCCTTCACTGAGAGCCAGGAGAGAGTATTTCATTAAAAGGGAGACTGAGTGATTCTCTAATTGTAAACAACTAATATTTGCTGGTAAGGCTTGAGAAAGTGTCGTGGTGATAATTGTAATATTCTTGTATATTCTCTAGTTGAATAACATTACGGGTTTCTTCTCCCCCGGATTAAGGCAGAAGCCCCAACAAGGACAAACTTGTGTGTGCTTTGGTGTGATCGAGTATGTGCTGGGTTGTTTATGTTGATTGCATCGTATAACTTAACAAGATCTTCGAAAGAAAAGAGTTTCACTAATTTCTTAACAAGTGGTGTCGTTGTACTACTTGTTTTCCTAACAATTGGTATCAGAGCTTCAGGTTTGTAGGTTTGTTCGAGTTCCTTGGAGAAGATGGTACATCAGATCATGAAGATCAAGCAGTTTGAAGGTAAGATTAACTTTGATCTCTTGAAGCAGGACATGCGCGAAGCATTGATTCAACAAGCCTTGGATCTAGTCCTATATGTAAAGGGAGACCAATCGGCAAAAAGTAGGAGAATATGGAGGAGATTTATTCAGAAGCCTTGGGTTAAATCCGGATGTCATCGACGAGCGAAGTCAAGTGTAGGAGAAGCGCGGTGAGTCTTTGAGCAAGATTCAGAATTGACTACTCGAGATTGTCTTTGTAGGGTCGGATGAACCAGAAAGGAAAGTTGTGGGGTTACTCAATGAAGAAAAGTACCGCTCTTCTAGATCACACAGTGGAGTTCAATATGGAGTTATAATCAAAATTCTTCCAACTTGATATTTCCACCACCAAATTCATCCAGCATGATAATCATGCTTGATGAAAAATCTACCAATGAGCAGTTTTTATAGCAGATATGATCAAGGGGTTGGAGGATGATGCACTTAGGAAGGAGAGTTAGAAATCTGCATCAATTTTTATGGGTCGCTTGGAGGTGGATTGTACTTCGAATGAAAGGGAAAGTGTATGTAGGGGTAAGGTCCATGGCCACCAGTGCAAAAGGATTGGACATTACATGAGAAACTGTTGCAAGCAGTTGAGTCAAAGGGGTGCCAAATCCAGTGTCGCTGAATCGGTTGATGGCTTAAACAGTGCTTTTGTTTTAAGTTCCTTAGTTGTGAATTCTGGTTGTTTTTCTGATTCGGTTAGTTCTTCTCAAGTTTGCTCCAAGAAGAAAATTATTTTTGCTTACAAGTTTGCATCATATCGTTGCTTGAGAACGAAGATTGATAAGATTTATGAAGTAAAGGGTAAGATAACAGTAGAGTTGAAGATAACAAACAACACATACTAGAGGAGGGCATGCATATTTTTTTGATGAAACAGAGCCTTTTATCCATGAAAACTTTTGAAGCTATGGACTTCAGGTACACAGATCCAGGTGGAGTTCGATCAGTTTGGAAAAGTTATTGCAAGGTGATGAAGTGTGAGAGGGGGATTGAACAAAGTCAGCACAACCTTTACCAGCTTTGTGCGAACAGAAAACCTTGGCCAAGTGGTTTGAAGCCCATTGTTCCTAAAGCACCAGTCACTAGAATCATCCGAGCGAGATTGCAACGTTCGAATGTCGTCGGAAGGTGAAGAGAGCCTTGAGGTAGGTAGAGTTTGTATGGAGAGTGGCACCTCTATGGTAACATTTACTGGGGTGTGCCCTTGAGGGGAGCATACAGCATGAGAAAAACAAGTGGAGATAGATTCAACTAGCAGAAGAAGCCACAAAACCAAGTTATTTGCAAATGGAGAATAAAAAAGTGTAGAATGTTTCAAATCACACAGGTGTGGATTCATAGTATGCAATCCAATGTGAAGATTGTTGGGTTTATGTCTTACATACTATGTTGGATATGAAGACCATGATACAATGGAGGAATCGAGACAATTGGAAACAGAGTGGAAGCAAGAGGAAACAGCAACAGCAACAGCAACAGCAACAGAAGGAGTTGAGGTCGACCAGTCTTTAGGACAGTCGACCGCCCGACTGTAAACCTCTTTCTCTTGGTTTTCAATGAGAGCCTTAACCGTAACGAATTCACCACTTCAATGAAGTAATTTCCCTTTCTCTCTCTTGGCTTTCAATGAAGGCCAATAACAACAATATATAGAGATCTATAGAACCCTAGTTTGATATCTTGTTACAATAGCCGTTAGATGTTCCTGGAGAGATAACCATACGATAAGAGTCGTATGATCTGGCTTGAAGAGCAAGTTGGGCTTCTCACGAATCACCAAGACCCGACCCATATAATCCATCAGTGCCGCATTCAGTCAACCACACCCTAAGGTCGGTCGACCGTCCCCCTCTCAAAAACTCCTGCACAGTAGGGTGGTCGACTGCACCCCAGGACAGTTGACCGCAACCTGCTACTGCTACTGCTGCTGACTGTTTCCTCTTGCTTCCACTTTGCCTCCGATCATCTCGATTCCTTCATCGTCTCATCGTCTTCTTATCCAACATATTATGCAAGACATAAACCCAACAATCTCCATTTTTGATTGCATACTCATGAATCCACACCTGTGTGATTTAAAAAAATTCTAGACTCTTTTTCTTATCTTCTTGCAAACGACTCATTTCGATGGCTTCCTCTACTAGTTGAATCTATCTCTACCTATTTTTCTCCAGTTGTATGCCCTCCTCAAGGGCACACCCAGTAGATGTAATCATGGAGGTGTCACCCTCCACACGAACTCCACCTACCTTAAGGCTCTCTCCACCTTCCAACGATATTCATACATCGCAGTCTCGCTCGGATGATTCTAGTGACGACCTACTAGATGGTGTTTTAGGAACAATGGACTTCGAAACACTTGCGCAAGTTTTTCTGTTCCTCCAAAGCTAGTAGAGGTTGAGCTCACCCTGCTCAATATCCCTCTCACCCATCATCCACTTACGATAACTTTCCCATGCTGATCGAACTCCACCTGGATCTGTGTACCTGCAGTCCCGTGGTTCTAGAGTTCTCATGGATATAAGGCTCTGCTTCATCAAAGGAATATACATGCCCTCCTCTAGTGTGTATCCCCTTCCGTATGTCATCTTTGACTCATTTGTTTTCTCACCCCATACTTCACAAGTCTTTTCAATCGTCGTTTTCACACAACGACATGAGGTAAACTTGTAAGTAGAAAACATCCCCCTCTCGGAGAAAACTTAAGAAGAACTAACTGTATCAAAAGAATAACCGAAATTCACATCTAAAGGACTTGAAACAAAAGCATTGTTTAAGCCATCACTTGATTCAGCGCCGCTTGCAACAGTCTCTCATGTAATGCTTAATCCCTTTGCACTGGTGGCCACGGAACTTACCCCTACACCACCTTTCCTTCCATTCGAAGTAAAATCCACCTCCAAGCAACTCACAAAAGTTGACGCCAATTTCTGACTCTTCTTCCTAAGTGGCCATGGACCTTACCCCTACATACATTTCTCCTTGGTAGATTTCTTGTCTAGCACGGTTATCATGTTGGATGGATTTAGTGGTGAATATATCGAGTTGGAAACCTTTAGATCATCTGCATTGAACGCCCTCAGTTCAGATAACTCCATATTGAACTCCACTATATGATCTAAAAAAGAGGTACTTTCCTTCATTGGGAAATCCCACAACTTTCCTTTCTGATGCATCCGACCCTATAATGACGGTCCCGAGTAATCAGTTCTGAATCTTTCCCAAAGACTCTCCGTGCTTCTTATATACCTGACTTCGCTCATCGAATACATACGTATTAAACTCAAGGCTTCTGAATAAATCTCCTCCCAATTCTTCTACTTTGTGCCGAATGGTCTCCCTTTATCTCCTTCTAGAACTAGACGCAAATCCTGTTGAACCGATGCATCATGCATGTCATCCTTCAAAAGAACAAAGTTGATCTTACCTTTGAACCGCTTGATCTTCGTGATCTGATCTGTCATCTTCTCTAAGGAACTCGAACAAACCCTTTAACCTGAAGCTCTGATACAAATTGTTAGTATTTCTCAGGAAAACCTGACTGAGGATCTTATTGAGTTATTCGATGTAATCAACACAAACTATCAAGCACATACTAGATCATACCAAACACACCAAAGCACACACAAGTTTGTCCCGGCTGGAGATTTTTCCTTAATCCGAGGGAGAAGAAACCTGAAATGTTATTCAACTAGAGAAGATACAAGAATATTACAATTCTCACTACGACCCTCTCTCAAACCTCACCAGTAAGTACTAGTAGTTTACAATTGGAGAAACTCTCAAACTCCACCTTCAATGAAGTACTCTCTCTCTCTCTCTCTCTCTCTCTCTCTCTCTCTTGGCTCTCAATAGAGACTAATAACAATAATATATAGAGATCTAGAGAACCCTTATTTGATATCTTGTTATAATAGCCGTTAGATGTTCCTGAAGAGATAACTCTACGATAAGAGCTGTACAATCTGACTTGAAAAGAAAGTTGGGCTTCTCACGAATTACGAAGACTTGACCCAAATAATTTATCAGTGCTGCATTCGATCGAACACACCCCAAGGTCGGTCGACCGTCCCTCTCTTGGGAACTCCTGCATAGTAGGGCGGTCGACCGCACCCCAGGACGGTCGACCGCAACCTGCTACTGCTATTACTGCTGATTGTTTTTTCTTACTTCCACTTCGTCCCCGATCGTCTCGATTCCTCCATCGTCTCATCGTCTTCTTATCCAACATAATATGCAAGACATAAACCCAAAAACATCCCCAATACTCCAATGGAGGCCTTCCCGAACAACATTGACCCCCCCGAATAATAGCTTTCCATGTCGGTGAGCCACCTTCCCGCCTCCACATTAGAGGTGTTCTACTTCCATCAGATCAGTTTGGTCTCTGAAGTGTTACTTGCACAGTTCAACTAACAATTCTAGCGATGTGTATTTACCCAGTATTGCTTCTCTATTATCGTTTAAATGATGAATTCCAAAACCACCATCTCTTTTTGGCAAACAAACTACATCGCAAGATATGAGTGGGAGTCCTTTTTTATCCAAATCCCTAGAAATAAAACCTCAATTTTGGATATAACTACTTTCGGAACCCAAGTCTGATGATAAAATGTGAATAGGCATTGAACTTAGTGTTAGGATTGTGGCCTCAAATACACGTAGGCACAAGTTGAAATTGTAGAAGAAAAAGAGAAGACACAAAGTAGTGAGGAGAATGCAACAATGCAGCAAAAGAAGAAAGAAAACTGAAGGAGTTGCTGTCGACTGCAACGGGGTGCAGTCGACTAACCTTGGCTGTTTTCATTCCAGAGAGTGGGACAGTCGACTGTCCAGTCTTCGGGTCTTAGCGAGACTCATTGCAGTCAACCGACCAAAAATGCAGTCGACCGCGAGCGGCGCTATATATTATTTGAGCTGACGAGTTTCGGGTCTAATAAGCCATATATGGTATATCTTTTAGGGTATGCTTGGGGGCTATACTTCAGAGTATGAGACCAAGAGAGAGAATTGGTGAGCCGTTATTATTGTACAACTTCAAAAGGGATGGGTGCCGAGTGTTTCAAATATGAAAGAGAGTGTGATAGTTGTGATCTCTTTGTTATCTTTGTATGTCTTAGGTATAAGAAGTATTAGTTATCTCTACATATTATTGTGTTCTTGTGATTGTGAGATCTTGCGATTATTGTGGTGACTTGTTCTTGGTGCATTTATTTCTTGGGTGTTTCTGTTTCTTGTGGTGTATGTTCTGCTATTATCACTACAAGTGGTATCAGATTCTCTACAAGTGATATCAGAGCAAAGGTTTCCGCAGTCGAAAGTCAAGATGTTCGATGGGATTGACTTCGCGATGTGGAAGATTTAGATGATAGTGTATCTTCATCAGAAATATCTAGATGGCTCGTTGTTTGATGAGATGACGGAAGGGGCAAACAAGGATGCGAAGATCTTGGCAGATTGAAATCGTTTGGATCAGAATGCGCTAGGACAGATTCATTTGGGACTGAGCAGAAAGACTTGTTTCATATCATGAAGGCAAAGACCACAAAGAAGTCTATGGAGATTCTCACGGATATGCATGAGAAACCGTCGACATCTAATCAAAATTCTTTATCTGAATAAGTTGGTTAATATAAAGTTAAGGGAAGGGGGTTCAGTAGCAGAACATGCGAATAATTACTATATGGTTTACAACCAGATAGAAGCTGCATGATTAAACTTTTCAAAGAGGGGACAGTCATTGTTACTTCTATCTAGTTTGCCTGATAGTTATGGTACAGTGAAACAGACTATTACAGGCACTATGAAAGATTCGACAACTCTGCAGGATGTGGAGAAGGGTGAGAAATGGAGGACTTTCATCATAATCTTCCAAGTATTCCACAATGTCAGTTGAGAAGATACGTGGGAGATCTAAGAGCAGTCGAAGAAGAATGGTCAGAGTAATTCGTCTGAGAATGGATCTGATGACAGCGACGGGAAACATGGACCTGAGTGTTGGTATTGTCATAAGAATGATCACATGATGCGCAGTTATAAGACCTATATAAAGAAAAAGGAAGAAAAAACAAAGGACCAAAGGAAGTCAAACCAAAGAAAGTCAATGTGGTGTCTATTGAAAACGGCGAGTTATGTTTATCAGCTAGGGTGGGGCTGGACTCACGAGATTGGTGTATTCATTCGGGAGATTCTTTTCATTGCACTTCGAGGAGGGAGGTATTTGAGGACTACAGAGAAGATTCTTTCAGAGATGTGATCGTGGGGAACAGTCGAGGTATCCTGTAAGTGGGTGTTGGTACTGTTCGCGTGAAATTTAGTGATGATCAGAGTATTGCCTTGTGGGAGACAAGACATGTTCCATAATTGAAGAAAAATCTTATCTCAATAGGAATGCTAGACAAAGAAGGTTTGTCAGCTACATGTGGTAGTGAGGAGTGGTGTATAGCAGCAGGTTCAAAGGTGATAGTAAGAGGAAAGCGTGAAGGAACATTGTACTTGCTTAGAGTCGTGAGGGACATTTCTACTGTAGTTGACTCTCAGCCGAAATCGAGTAGTAGGGTGTGTGGGGTGCAACCGAGTTCTTTCAGTTGTGGGGTGGATTCAGAAGAGGTTGCACATTTAGTGGGAGCTGTTGGCCATGAGATGGATCCTAGACAGCAAGATGTTGCTGCGATGAGGGTTCTTTGTGTTATGGCAGAAGATGCTTCAAGTCGCTTTTGTGAGGTAGAGAGTACTGGTACTGATATGTGAGATGATGTGAATGTGTGTAACTGAAATGAGGCTATGGAGGCTGAGCAGTCTGCAAATTTTTTGGAGGTGTCGTCTACGGAGACTTCTAGTGCAAAGGGTGCATTGAGAGGCTAAGAACCATGTCCGGTGTTAATAGAGATTCTACGAATTCGCGAGTCTTGTGACATGAAATCCAACACGGGATGTTGTTTCTCCGTTATTCATGCCCTATGCGATTGGTGGGGCACATCCTTCATGAGCCTATGCGGGGTGGTTGGTGCACTCCACATGGAGTGGCAGAGGTGCACTTCATGAGAGTGGGTCTTTCATGAGTTTTGGGAGACTGACAGAGATAATGCAAGGTAAAGATACAATAACTTTGAAGCGTTGTGTATTTGCTCCAAGTGGGAGATTGTTTGGATTATGGCCTCAAATACACGTAAGCACAAGTTGAAGTTGTAGAAGAAGAAGAGAAGACACGAAACAACGAGGAGAAGGCAGCAATGCATCAAAGGAAGAAAGACAGCTGAAGGAGTTGTGGTACTGTCATTCCAGAGAGTGAGACAGTTAACTGTGCAATCGATTGTCCAGTCCTCGAGTCTTGGCGAGACTCATTGCAGTTGACCGACCAAACGTGCGGTCGACCGCAAGCGGTGTTGTATGTTATTTGGGCTGACATGTTTCGGATGCAATAAGTTGTATTTGTTTATATCTTTTAGGGTTTGCTTGAGGCTATATACATGGGCAGATCTGGGCCCAAGCAGCCCAAGCAGCACAAGCAATTGCTTTGGGCCCCCAATTTTATAGGGCCCCATATTTTTTTAAGTATTTACAATGTTTAAAAAATATCTAATTGTTTTCAGATAAGATTATATTGTATTATCTAAAATTTGAAACAATATTTGGCTTATTAACTCATCTGGTTAGAGTGTTGTGTTAATAACATGAAGGTTGCAGGTTCGAAACCTCATAGGCTAATTAATTTTTCAATCATTTTTTTTATTTTTTAAACTAATTATTTTTCACATAGTCATACATGTTATTTTACCATTTTATAAATTTAATACTATTTTTCACTTAGCCCATGCATGTCATTCTATGATATTTTTTCAATGTTCTATGATATATCATATTTACCTGTTTATAATAAATTTCTAACCAAATCTTCAAATGCATATGATTATTCTACAGTTTAAGCTTCCAACTAGTATTCTCATATGCATATATTCATCATCACTTCTTTCTGACCGTGTTATCTAATATATCATACTTACCTCTTTGCAATAATGTAATCTTCAAGTGCATATACATGTTTCCTTTGTTTGCTTATTTTCCATTTCTTCTAAATTTTGTATCTGTAAATGAAAGGAATAGTAGGGTTGTCTTCAAAAAGAAAAAATAGAAGAGGCATTTGATAAAACCAAAATATATCCATAAAAGCATTCAAAATAGCATTATAGATATACTACAATCTTGTCAGCTCAATATTTTCTCTTAATGTACACAAACTCAATGTGCGTTTACTTGTATGTTTTGAACATTTTTTTTTTTTTGGTTCTATTCTTCTTTAATTCTCTCATTCACTATTTCCATTGTCTCCGACAACATGCAATTCAGAATAAAATCACTGCCGCTTCTTTCTTACAGTTTGTCCAAGTTTCTTTTTGTCACGAGTCATTTCATGTAAAATACGTACGTTATCAATTAATTTTTTTTTGGAAGCATATATATATAATTATTTTCATTTAAATAGTATGTCCTTCAAGCCTCCAAGTTTGTTTGCATTCAAATAATTTTCATTTTTATTTTATCAACTTGCAAAATGCCTCATTTGAGAACTTGCTTAGGGCCCTCTGAAACTCAGATACGCTCCTGGCTATATATATAACAATAAATGTGAAATCTAGAGTATGAGATCAAGAGAAAGAATTGGTGAGCCGTTATCATTGTTCAACTTCAAGAGGGGTGAATGCCGAATGTTTCAAAGGTGAGAGAGAGATTGAGAGTTTTGATCTCTTTGTAATCTTCGTATTTCATGGGAATACGAAATATTGGATATTACGGCATATTATTGTGTTCTTGTGATTTGAGATCATGCGATTATTGTGGTGTTCTTGGTGCATCTAGTTCTTAGACATTTCTGTTTCTTGTGTTGTGTATTCCGCTATTTGAACTATAAGTTGTATCAGATTCTCTACACTTATCACTGATTTAATCAATGTGATTTTACCTGCGAAGGGGAGAACTCCAGCCTTCCATGATTTCATCTTGCCTCTGTTCGGATATGGAATAGGCTTAACCATAACCGCTGGAAGCTTTTCTGAATGGAGTTTGCTCTTCTTGCATACCCATTGTTCTGCAATAGCTTCTTCTCATACTCCCAATACCTTGTCCCCAAAGAAAATATTAGACCTTCTCGAAAGTTAAAATTAGCCAACTATCTGCTCGTATAACTATAGTCCCCAATGATCTCAGAAAGTCTCGAAGATTATTGCTTAGTGGCTTTGGCAGTGACGATAGTATCGTCAGCATACATCAAAACACCAACACATTCAATACCTTGGCCAACCATGAAACCTGTAAGTAGCCCATTAGTTCTTGCCATTTCCAACTTTCGATAGATCCTAAGATGAATAAGTACGGCGATAAAGGATCATCTTGCCGCAATCCCATCGAGGATGTGAACCAATCGGAAGGACTTCCAGTAACAAGCACTGATGCTCCTTGCACACAGCCCATGATCATCCTAACAGATCTCTTTGTAAAGCCAAACTTATTCAGAACAGCCTCGTTAAAGTTCCAATGCCTCGTTACAGTTCGAATGTGTCATGCCGTAAGCCCGCTCCATATCGAGCTTAATACCCATCAACTCTCCCCCAAATCATTGATATTTCATGGAATGCACTAACTCCTAACCAATGTATTATAAAAAATTAAACGGCCACTGACAAAAGCATTTGCTCTTCGGAGATCAACTCACTTACAGCAAAGGTAAGTCTATTCATGCGAAAGCTTAGTGCCTCCGAACCTTGCTATATACTAATCAATCTAGTGGTTACGGCCAACTATTAAACACAATACATGGAATTATTTCTAATGCACTCATGTCATAATTGGCCCCTCCACATACTATACCAAGAAAAATATGAGCTATGAAGAGATCAAGAAGTGAATCCACCTATACAATAGTTCATACAATGATTCGCCTGTAAACAAAACAAAAAAAACTAAATATGTATGTTAGAATGTATATCAAATTTGGTAGATAAGCAAAATATAGAGGTGGTAACATTTAAACAAGGAGCAAGCATGTAATCAGGTATGTAACATAAGAATATTTAGCTGACACTTGAATTGCATACTGCACTTAAAAGTTAAAAAAAAAAAATTGATATATTGTGTATAATAATTTGTAGATAACAGAAGTTACTTCTATATATGAACTAATAACTACATTACATAGAGAGGGGTTCATAATTATATACTTCTGAATCTCGCTACCAATCAATTTAGTGATTATGGCGGCTATTAAACACAATACATGAAATTATTTCAGGTGCACTTGTATCATAATGGCACCCTCCACATGGTAAACCTACAAAAATGAGTCATGAATAATAAGATTTAGGAATGAATTCATCTATAAAATAGTTCTACGAAAATGCCCCTGCAAACAAAACAGCAGGAAAATAAGAAATATCAGATATGATGAGGATACTACGTAATTGGTTTCGATTGAACCAGGGTACTGCTATTAATATGTATGTGTTAATATCAAATTTCTGGATAACATTAGCTATACTGAGGTGTGTAACATTCAAACAAGAAGCAACCATGTAATTAGATATGAAACATGAATATTTTAGTTAAAATTGAAAATATACAAATTGCACTAAATAGTAAAACATGGTGATGTAAAACGTAATCCTAAAGAGAGAATTTCCAAGAATCTTAAAGAATTAATTTTACCAACATATAGTGCGGATCAAATTAGAATTTTAAACAATTAATCGGTTTGATGAATTTCCAAGAATTGAATTAAGTTTAACAAACCCAATTAATAATTCAGTTATAACAATCAATAATTAAATTGCAAAGCGTTATTAGCAAGTAAAAGATTCAATATTGATTCGTACTCTAATTAGGCAAGTAAAACACTCACTATCGATATTTGTGGTCGACAGTTAAATTAAATAATATAATAGAGATGATAAAGCAGTATAACACAAATAAAAGTGGAAAGAATATACCGAGGTTCGAAGAAATCAGTGTTAAATCTCGGGTTAGCAGCAACGCAGAACATAGTAATCAGCAACAACAGTAAGAAATAGACAGCAGCAACAAAGTCAGCAATGGCAATAGCAAAGGCGATGGCGGCGACGTTGCTGGCTGAGGGCGACGGCGGCAGGGTCGCTGGCTGAGGGCGGCGACGGTGGTCGAGGCGGCGAGGTGGGTCGACGGCGGCGTGGACGGAAATAGGAGGAGGGTCGTCGGGATTTGGGAGTTTTGGCTGTGACTGGCGATCAGAAACAGAAAGGGACGAGGAGGTCGATGAGGCAGTCGGGGAGTTGGTTGGGTGGTGGGGAAAAGGCGGCAAAGACAGAAGAGGATGAGGGGGATGGTGGTGCAGCGGGTGGCAGGCGACGACGATGGAAGAGGATGAGGGGGATGGTGGTGGTGTGGGTGGCAGACGACGGGGGCGGCGAGGAGTTGGGAGGGTTTCGGAAATCGATGGAGGGAGAGGAAGAAGATGAAGAGGGATTAGGGTTTGGGTTTAATTATATTTGGGGGATTATGGTTTGATTTTTAATTTGGGAAATTAGGGTTAGGAATTTGTATTGGATTTGGAGATTTGGGGGTAGTTTTAGAGTTTATCACAAACCCTAAAAGTTTATTAGGATTTATCACAAATCCTAATAATTAGATCTTATATGTATCACACAAAAAGAGAAATGAAAAGCAAAACTCAACACAATAAATTTTAATCAAGAATGGCATAACTTCTCATTAATCTCAAGGCCTATATATATGCTCAAAATAAATCTTGATACAAATCTCAAAATATTCTAAAATCTCAGAAATATTCTAATGCATAAAAGAAAGATTACATATGGCTATAATTGTCAAAAACAAATATGGTACTGAATAAAATACTAAACTAAAGAAAATAGATGTCCTCATCGTTCTCTCCGGGTGGGAGAGAGCTCGACCTAGTTGAGTCAAAACCAGTGTTCCTGTCATTGTGCTCCAAAAGATCTGGATCCAGTTGCAGGAGCTCCTCACGAACACTGCAAG